>CM044399.1:23822500-24110000 GCA_024322285.1 Musa beccarii
CCCTCCTATACTTACAAAAGAAGAGTTTTCATTTATGGATTTTTGGTATACTTGATTCTTGTGCGATGATCATGAATCATTCTTCTTTCCATTTATAAAAATAGTGATTTGATTCATGAACCCTTAATATACACATCTTGATCATTTACATGATGAATCTTTTCACTTTCTATTTATGAAAATAGAAGTTTGATTCATGGATTTTTTATTATTATAGCTTAATTTTTCTTGTGATGAATGAATTCCTCCCTTCTCCTTCTTCTTTTTCATATAACAAAAGGGAGATATCAACAAGTGCTTGTACATCTCAAAAAGAACTAAAGAGAAACACCAGATTACCCATTTCAAGAAGCAAAATTTGCTATGTTGCAGAATTTTTTGCTTAATTTCATCTTTGCTAGCTTGCCTACTTCAAAGCTAAAAAGAAGTGCTAGCAAGAGTAGTACTAGCCTGCATATCTAAAGCAAAAGTTGCTATCTTATAGAGATTTTCTAGTTTACTAATTTAAAGAAACAAACACTGCTATCTTTTGCTTAACTCCATTTTTATAAAGCTAGCATAAAATTGTGTAAAACTATCTTGCATATCAAATGTTTGGTATAATAGTGTTAAAATATTTGCACATTTCCTTTTTGTTGATGACAGAGGGTGAGAAATGATTAATGCTTGGTATCATAATGAATGTTTAGTATCATATTGTTGAATCTCAGATTTTGATGATGAAACTAATTAATTGTATTTTGTGGTCTAACTACGTTTTGAGTGACGTAGGTCCACTATCGATCGGGATTAGACAGTTGACGCCAGAGGAATTGACGTTGCGTCGGAAGTGATCACGTCAGGATATTGGATGTCGAGCTAGAGGTTCGATCGACAATCGGCAGAAGGTTTCGTACGTCGGGCATCGGGCCAAGAAGAGCGTGTTACGCCAAGGATATTAGAGTTGCGGAGGTCAACCTCCGATTGGGCAACAAAACGCAAGAGAGAACGATGCATCGAAGAATCGAACGAAGCGCCAACCAATGACATGCCGGGCAACAAAATGTCAATTCGCATTGTAATAATTGTCTAGATCAAAGTAGAGTTTTGTTTGTGCATGTGCAGGATTAACTACGATAAAGATGAAAATGTAAAGCGAAACAAAGTGCTGGAAGACAAGTGTGATGAATCGTTGGGAGTTCGAGAGTTCGACGGAACTCCGAAGATTCGTTGGGAGTACTGTCGGAATTGGTCGAGAATGAGTAAGGAGCTTGCCGAAGGGTTTTCGGAAGTTTGTCAGAAGGTTCGTCGGAAGTTCGCAGAGCTTGCCAAAGAAGCTCGGTGGAACTCGCTAAGATCATCATAAAGTCTAGGAGCTTGCCAGGAGTTCGCAGAATGGTTTCCGAGGGTTCTTCGGAAGACCGTCGGAAGCTCACCGATAGAAGTCTTAACTTATCAGACTTTGTAATAGCTTAGAAAATATCTTTAATTTCATAGTTAGCACATTAATTTGGGTTAGGATTAGGTATTAATCCTATAACCCAAGTATGGGCTAATTGAGCCTTGTTTTGGACTGGTTTGGGCCGAGTTTGAGGCCCAACTAATGAAGCTAGAAGTGTTTGGCGGTGGCATCACCCAACACCCGAGGGCCCAGGTGGTGGCATCGCCTGGTTAGGGCGATGGCACCACCTGGTTGGGGCGGTGGCACCACCTAGTACCCAAGAGCCCAAGCGGTTGTTAGGATCGGACAAGCACTAAGAGGGGGGGGGTGTGAATTAGTGCAGCGGATTAAAATCGGAAGCTTGAAACCGATTTCGGTAAAAGGCTAGTTCGTATGAAAACTTCGATCCGACGAAAGATAACTTGGTTGAAGTTGCTTGAGTGAAGGTAATGAAAAACTGAATGGTTTGCAGCCAAGTAAAGAGATGAAACAGAAATTTAAACACTCACACATTCAAGACGTTGCGATGTATAGTGGTTCGGTCAAAGTGACCTACATCCACTTCCGAAGCCTTCTCCGATGAGGCTCCCAACTTCCACTAGCAAATCTTTTTGAAGGGGAAGGACCAAACACCCCTCTTATAACCCTTTTACAAGAAGTTCACACTCTTACAGATTTTCCAAAAAGAAAGAGGTGAACACAAGCTGTTGAAAACATGACTTTTGCTTAATTTCTAACTCTTAAAAGAGTGCCCTTTCAGCTGAGAAATGGGGGGTATTTATAGATCCAAAGTGGATTCAAATTTGGGCTCCAAATTTGAAATCAATTTGATTTTCGATCTTTGGCGGTGCTCTTGCTTGTCGATCGTTAGATCGACGAAGGTACAAGCGGTACTACGCCGCATTGACACTAGTGTCTTTGGCGATACTATCGCTTCAGCCGGGTGGTAGTACCACCCAGCATTCGGCTACCAGGCAGTTCTACCGCCTAGCACAGGCGGTTCCACCGCCTGGCCCATTCAGCAATGCTAAATGGGCCTTGTTCAAGGCCCAAAAAGGCCCAATAAGAGCCCGATTGGCCCCTACCAGATTTGAGCATGATTAATTCGAAATCTTTGCCCTAAATACGTGCCAACTACGAAATTGAAACATAATTAACAGTGATTTAAACTGACATTCTTCAAGTCTTATTCCGGCGAGCTTTACTATGAGATTCTGGTGGTCTTCGGATACTTCCCTCGAATTTCTTCCGACGGATTCCCTGCATGCTCCCGGATTTGTATGGCGAGTCAACGAGTCTTCGGCAAGCTTTCGAACCTTCTCGGCAAACTCCGCAAACCTTCGACGATCTTTGCGGTGAACTTCCGAAAACTTCGGTAAGTCCCTGATTCGATCTCGGTTGGTTCCGGCAACATTTCCGACTATCCTTCGGACTTCCGATGATCTCTTGAACACCCGACGGACTTGACCTCAGCAAATCGCTTTATGTTTCTAACCCATCGTAGCTAATCCTGCACACTTATCTTGACAATATAGATTAGCATAAATATTTCACCAATTGATTTCATCATCAAAATCCGAGATTCAACAATCTCCCCCTTTTGATGATGACAATCAATTGATGATGGAGTTACTCTTAACTCCCTCTATCTATATGCCATATCATGAGAAGGTAAAAGCACTTGAATTCAATTTTTTGAATTCAAGCCAAATCCGATAGATTTTATTTAACATGAAGCTTAATAAACAAGCTTAAGCATAAATACGAAAACTTCGTATTTTAAACAATGTCAAGGTATTACACCTATAATAACAAGAAATATTAATTCAAATATGACAAAGACCAAGTGATATCAAGGCATGATATCAAATGAAGAAATCGCTTATCAAGAAGATGTATACATTTTTAGCATTTGTGATGTGATACAATTGATTTTACTTTAAGCATTTACTCCATCATAGCAATTTACATTTTTCTCCCCCTTTGTCATCAACAAAAATAATGGAGGTGGAGAAATCATTCATTACTTCGAAGAAAAAATTCTCATTTATCAAGCCATGAGAGGGAGATTACTAAAGTTGATCAATTATAGAGCCATGGAGGAAGCATGAAATCATTCGAGGAAGATATCAAGTCATAAAGTAATATGAAAGTATCATCCAAAAATTATGATCGAAACGAAAAAATTCATTCATACAACATCATACAAGATAAGTGTTTAAAAAATAACATACAACATCATACAAGACAAGTGTTTAAAAAACAACATACAACATCATCTAACATGAAAGTAAGAATCATACAAGTGAAAGTAAGCATACAACATCATCCAACATCATCCAACATGAAAGTAAACCGAGTAGATGAAATGAAAGTAACATAACATCATCCATAGTAGTCATAAGCATAACAGGACAAGTGTTTAAAAAACAACAGCTATTCCGAAGGGGGGAACTCCAAAATGCCTATACAAGTGATCTATTTTGTGATTCATCTGTTGCACTTCCTTCAAAATTTCAGCTTGTTGCATGTTGATTTGAGTTTGTTGTGATGTGATTTGATTTAAGGCAAGCATGATCGGATCTTTAGTAGATGGAGCAGAAGCTGGCTCAAATGGTGCTGGATCAATGGGACTAGGTGGAGGAGATTCATTTCCCCTAAAAATTGGTGTTTCAGGTCGCTCTACTGGTAGGGGAACTATATCAACCCTTCTAGGTTGCCTAATCCATATGCCATCTCTAAAGGTGCATCTAAGTTGCTTCAGGAGACTTCTATTAATTGTGTTATATCTGTCAACCTGCATTATTTCCTCGTCAGGTGACACACAAATGTTATGGGCAAAAATGAATCTAGTGATCAACCCGCCATATGACAACATTGAGTCTCTAGAGAAAATTTCTATCATGTGTTGTCTAATCAAATAACCAAAGCAATTGTTTTGTCTAGTCATGATCCAATACATCGTACTTAGTTTTAACATACTCATTTCATCAGGGTGAAACTGCTTCAGAAGTAGAATGCTTATAATGATGTGATGAAGTAATTTCGAATTAAAAGGTAATAAGTACTCGCAGCTTTTAGGAATGATGCCTAGATTAGGATTAGCAAAGATCTCGTATCCCATTCTCTAAGGCTTCGGAGTGGGTTGTTCCGATTGCATCCACATCCCATTGCCCTCTAAAATAACATCCTCTATTATTTTCTTCAATTCCAAGTAGCTCACATATGGTACGATCAGAAATCTGAATTATGGTTCCTAATATATAGGTAGTCAAAACATCATCTTCAATATTCATGTTAGCATAAAATAGCTTAACCAACCTAGGGTAGATTGGTTCATTAATTTGCAAGATAGGCAGAGTATTTAGATTGGCAAACCATCTAATAGGTTCTAGGTTTTCTAGTTCACATAGATCAACATGTTTACCCTTATGTATGGCTTTAGAATTAAAATTTGGGTATCTTAAGGCTACCTTATTAGATCTAAAAAGGGTTGAGTCAAATGAATCTCCTTCCAACCTTTTCCTTTTGCCTCTTGATGATTTCTTAGGAGCCATAGCTATTCAAGATGAAGAAACAAAAGGAAACAATAAGGAAAAGACAAGCAAATGTAAAGAGAAGAGAAAATTACAGATTTTACCTTATTTGAGTTTCCTAGGGAGGTGAGGAGCTTAAATCAAAAAAAATTCTTTGTTAGCCCTTTTGGAGGAAGAGGAAATGGAGAGGAGAGAGTTTGGAGGAGTTTAGGAGGAAGAGGGCTGAATGGGTGGGTGTTTCGGTCGGTTCTACCACCGACCCTAACACCCCCTTTAATATGGGGGTGTTCGAGCGGTACTACCACCAACCAAGTGGTGCTACCGCTTGGGAGCCGAGTACCCAGGCAGTACTACCGTCGGTTCTGGCAGTGCTACAGTTGGCCCCACAATTTTTTTTAATTTATTTTCTAGTGTTGAAATGAGATGAGATATAATCATAGATCACTCCTTGAGATATAGAATTAAAATGAGGGAGGCAAATCCGCGAGAGCCGAGTTTTCGTAAAAACCACGAAAGCCAAAAGAAAAAATATATATATATAATGCTGCTCATACACAAGGATAATTTAACATGCCTATTTCCCCTCCTAATGAAGTTAAATTGTTCTTCATTTAAAGGTTTCGTAAAGATGTCCGCTAATTGATGTTTTGTATTGATAAATTCAAGAGTGACATCGTTACTGTTAACATAATCTCGTATAAAATGATATCTTATGTCAACATGCTTAGTTCTAGATTGTTGAATCTCAGATTTTATACTTCTTCGGAAATAAAACCATTTAAAAAAGTACTTTTGACATCCATTTGAAATAGTTTAAAATCATTACTACTAGCATAGGCAAGGAGCATCCTGATAGCTTCTAATCTTGCCACAGGAGCGAAGGTCTCTTCATAATCAATACCTTCTTCTTGGTTGAAACCTTTGGCCACTAATCTAGCCTTGTTTCTAACCACAATACCGTATTCATCTTGCTTATTTCTAAAGACCCATTTAGTACCAATAACTAAATGGTCATTAGGTCTAGGAACAAGCTTCCATATCTCATTCCTCTCAAATTGATTTAACTCTTCTTGCATTGCGATGACCCAAGAATCATCTTTCAAGGCATCATCAATGCATTTTGGTTTAACTTGAGAAAGAAAAGCGGCATGGGCATAAAAATTCTTAAATGAAGAATGAGTTTGAACCCTTTTAGATGTATCTCCTATAATTAACTCCTTGGGATAGGCATTTACATACTTTCATTCCTTGGGTAAGGAAATTTGGGAAGAAGATGCATCCAAGTTATCATTTTGAGGAAAGGGTTCATTCAAATTCAAATCATTAAAATCAAGATCATCATCAAAATCTTTTTTCTTAGATTCGAAAAATTCATTAAAAATCACATGAATAGATTCTTCTATAATTAAAGTTCTTTTGTTGAAAACCCGAAAAGCTTTAGAAATAGAAGAGTAACCAAGAAAGATGCCTTCATCGGATTTAGTATCGAATTTTCCTAAGACATCCTTTTCATTTAAAATAAAGCATTTGCTACCGAAAACTTTAAAGTAAGAGACATTGGGTTTTTTATTATTCCATAATTCATATGGAGTCTTAGATAGGGATGGTCTTACTAGAACTCTATTCATAACATGGTAAGCCGTGTTTACGGCTTTGGCCCAAAAATATTTTGGTAAATTATATTCATTTAACATAGTTCTAGCCATTGCTTGCAAATTTCTATTTTTCCTTTCCACTACTCCATTTTGTTGAGGATTCCTTAGAGTAGAGAAGTTATGGTTATATCCATTTATTTTATAAAAATTTTGGAAGTCATGGTTTTGAAATTCACCACCGTGATCACTCAGAATTGATGAAATCATGAAACCTTTTTCATTTTGAGTGAGTTTACAAAATTTAGAGAAACATTTGAAACAATCACTTTTGTGAGCCAAAAAATAGGTCCAAGTGTATCTACTATAGTCATCCACAATTACAAAGGCATATTTGCTACCTCCTAGGCTTGTTATGTCAATTGGTCCAAATAAGTCCAAATGGATCAATTGCAATGGTCTAGTGGTGCTAATTTGATTTTTTGATTTAAAAATAGTTTTTATTTATTTTTCTAGTTGACATGCATCACATACTTTGTCCTTGACAAACTTCATATTGGGGATTCCTCGTACTAACTCTCTAGATGAAATCTTAGATATTAGTTTTATGCTTGTATGGCCTAATCTCCTATGCCAAAGCCAAGCATCATCATTCAAAATCAAAAAATATATTTTATTATTTAAATCATTAATATTTATGGTGTAGACATTATTTTGTTTTAAAGCAATCATGGATATGTCATTGTTTGGTTTTTCAATGATGCAAACATTAGATTCAAATCTAACAACATAACCTTTATCGCATAATTGACTAATGCTTAAAAGATTATATTTTAAACCATCAACTAGCAACACATCATCAATTGAAAAACTTGATTTGTTACCTATGGTTCCCTTGCCAATGATTTTACCCTTGTTATTGTCTCCGAAGGTGACATACCCTTCTTCTTTGCTAGTGAGCATAGAGAAATAAGATGGATCTCCAGTCATTTGCCTTGAGCATCCACTATCAAGATACCATTTCTTACTCCTAGCTTGTGAGTTTGTCTATAAAAGAGGATGGTTTTTAGGTACCCATTTGATTTTGGGTGCCTTACAAATTGATATACTTAATTTGTAATTCAACATTGAATTGTTTATGGTTCCTTTAAGAACTCATATCAATTTTTGTGGACTAATTTTCTTGAATGGACATTTGTAAACAACATGTCCAGTTTTACCACAAAAATTACATTTCAAATGGGGTGATACATGCAATGTGGATCCTTTAATGAAGGTGGTGGGATTTTGGTGAGATCCACTCACAAATCCGATTCCACTTCTATTTCCAACGTGACTCTTGTTAGTAAGGATCATGTCTAAGTCCTTGCTACCGACCTTAAACTTGTTTAGGGTCTCTTTGAGTAGCAAATTCTCGTTTTTTATTGCTTCTAAGTGTTCACACTTAGAGCATGGGGGTAGAGAAGAAGTTTGGAGACTATTGAACTTATTTTGCAATAAAGCATGCTCTTTCTTTAGTAAATTAAACTTCTTACTAATAGTTCTACATTCATCAAATAACTTATTAAAAGCGATAGAAAGTTCATCAAAAGATAATTCTTTATTAAATAACTCACTAACCTCTTCTCCTAAGGCCATTAGCGCGAAGTTAGCCTCCTCTTTGTTGCTTGCTTCTTCAACCTCGGAGTCACTTGAATCATCCCATGTAGCCTTCAATGCTTTCTTCTTCTTGGGTTGCTTCTTCTTGGCTTGGGGGGCATTCATATTTGAAGTGCCCCGGCTTCTTGTACTCGTAGCAAATAACTTGGTCCTTTTTATGTTCAAGTTTATTTTTTTATGTCATTTTTAAATTTGTTCTTTCTTATGAACTTTTTGAATTTTTGAGTTAAAAGTGCAATGTCATTGTCACTGTCCTCATCACTTGATGTTCCTTTCAAGTGGTCTTCTTGTGTTCTTAGTGTCATATCCTTCCAGTTCTTTGGAAGGGGGTTCTCGAGCTCTTCATGAGCATGGCACGTCATTTCGTAGGTCATTAGAGACCCAATAAGTTCTTCAAGAGGAAAAGTCTTAAGGTCCTTGGCCTCTTGAATGACCGTAACTTTTGGATCTCAACTCTTTGGAAGGGATCTCAAAATCTTAGTTACAAGTTCAAAGTTAGAAAAACCTTTACCAAGTGCCTTAAGTCCATTGATGACATCCGTAAAGCGGGTGTACATGTCTCCAATGGACTCACTTGGTTTCATTCGGAAAAGTCCATAAGAATGCATAAGAATATTGATTTTGGACTCTTTCACTCGGCTAGTGCCTTCATGAGTGATCTCAAGAGTATGCCAAATATCAAAGGCCGATTCACAAATTGATACGCGATTAAATTCGTTTTTGTCTAGTGCACAAAATAAGGCATTCATAGCCTTTGCGTTTAAAGCAAAAACCTTTTTCTCTAATTCATTCCAATCGTTCATCGGAAGAGAAGATTTTTGAAAACCATTCTCAATGATATTCCAAAGCTCAAAATCTATAGAAATAAGAAAGATCCACATACGGGTCTTCCAATACGTATAATCCGACCCATTAAATATAGGCGGACATGTAATGGAATGACCTTCTTGCATACCGGAATAGGCTATCTTTCTTATGTTTTAGACCAAATATGAGAGTGAACCCGCTCTGATACCAATTGTTAGGATCGGACAAGCACTAAGAGGGAGGGGGGGTGAATTAGTGCAGCGGATTAAAATCATAAGCTTGAAACCGATTTCGGTAAAAGGCTAGTTCGTATGAAAACTTCGATCCGACGAAAGATGACTTGGTTGAATTTGCTTGAGTAAAGGTAATGAAAAACTGAATGGTTTGCAGCCAAGTAAAGAGATGAAATAGAAATTTAAACATTCGCACATTCAAGACGCTGCGATATATAGTGGTTCGGTCAAAGTGACCTACATCCACTTCTGAAGCCTTCTCCGATGAGGCTCCCAACTTCTACTAGCAAATCCTTTTGAAGGGGAAGGACCAAACACCCCTCTTACAACCCTTTTATAAGAAGTTCACACTCTTACAGATTTTCCAAAGAGAAAGAAGGAGGTGAACACAAGCTGTTGAAAACAAGACTTTTGCAAGACTTTTGCTCAATTTCTAACTCTCAAAAGGGTGCCCTTTCAGCTGAGAAAAGGGGGGTATTTATAAATCCAAAGTGGATTCAAATTTGGGCTCCAAATTTGAAATCAATTTGATTTCGTCTTTGGCGGTGCTCTGCTTTGTCAATAAATCAGCCCGACGGTACAAGGCGGTACTACCGCCGCTACACACTAGTGTTGGGCGGTACTACCGCCCCAGGCTGGGCGGTAGTACCGCCCAGCATTCGACTGCCAAGCGGTTCTACCGCCTAGCCCATTCAGCAATGCTGAATCGGCCTTGTTCAAGGCCCAAAAAGGCCCAGTAAGAGCCCGGTTGGCCCCTACCAGATTTGAGCATGATTAATTTGAAATCCTTACCCTAAGTACATGCCAACTATGAAATTGAAACATAATTAACAGTGATTTGAACTGACGTTCTTCAGGTCTTATTCCGGTGAGCTTTACTATGAGATTCTAGCGGTCTTCCGATACTTCCCTCGGATTTCTTCCGGTAGATTCCCAACATGCTCCCGGATTTGTATGGCGAGTCAACGAGTCTTTAGCAGGCTTTCGAACCTTCTCGGCAAACCCCGCGAACCTTCGACGATCTTTGTGGCGAACTTCCAAAAACTTTGGTAAGTCCCTAATTTGATCTCGGTTGGTTCCGGCAACATTTCCGACGATCCTTCGGACTTCCGATGATCTCTTGAACACCCGACGGACTTGACCTCGGTAAATCGCTTTATGTTTCTAACCCATCGTAGTTAATCCTGCACACTTATCTTGATAATATAGATTAGCACAAATATTTCACCAATTGATTTCATCATCAAAATCCGAGATTCAACAGCGGTGGCACCGCTGGCTAGGCGGTGGCACCGCCCAGTACCGCCAGCACTTGGAAAACCAAGATAATTCAAATTTGAGCTCCAAATTTGGGCTCCAAATTTGAATCCTCTTAAGGCCTATAAATACCCTTCTCATTCATGGTTGAAAGGGGGTCTAGAACTAAGAAAAAAAAAGGGAAAACTCTTGTCAAAATCTTCCCTCTAAGCTTTAAGTGTGTTCTAGTCCAAGAGAGGGGTGAGAGGCCTTGTAAGGGTTACCTCCTAAGCCCGTCAAAAGGAGAGAGCTGCAAGGGAGTTGATCCTCGCTCGTTGGAAGGAGGATAGCTAGTGGAAAGCCGGTGGCCTCAAGTGAAGAGGAATCGGGAGTGGATGTAGGTCGGATGACCGAACCACTATAAAAACAGTTTGTGTTTTTGTTCTTGCATTTACCTTTCTACAAACTACCTTTTCTTCACTGCTCAACTTATTCATCACTGCCTTCTTCCTCTCTAAACACTCCCTATTTTAAACACTTTCCATTACACTTTACTCGAAATTGGTTTTAGTCAAAAACGTGATTTCTATCGTATGAAGTTTTCGAACTTGTTTTAAATTGTAAAAATTTATTGTTCTTAACCGCTGCACTAATTCACCCCTCCCTCCCCCCCTAGTGCCACTCGATCCCTAACACATACTTGGTATCATGCTTAAATGTTTGGTATCATGATGAATGCTTGGTATTATACTTAATATCATGCTTAAATAATGTGTTTAAAATGATAAATTTTGGTATCATGCATGAAGTGATGATTGCCAAGTAGATTAGTTTCTAGTATTATGCATGAAATTGTGTATGTTACACCTTGATAACTTAAAACTATAATGATGCGCAATGTATAAATTTTTTTATTAAAATTGGTTAAAGCTTGAATTCAAAGGTTGTGAATTCAAGTTTGACTTCTCTCAAGTGTGACATATAGATAGGGGAAGTTAAGGTTAACTCCGTCATCAATTGATTGTCATCATAAAAAAGGAAGAGATTGTTGAATCTTAGATTTTGATGATGAAATCAATTGATAAATTATTAATCTAATCCATAGGTTGAGAAAAGTGTTACAAGATTAACTATGATCGTGAATAAGGCATAAAGCAGATGATAGGCCAGAGTCAAAGATCGAACGATTCATCGAGAGTTCATCGAAAAGTTCGTCGGGAGTTCATCGGAGCTCGCCGAAAAGTTCATCGGGAGTTTGCCGAGAATATCATCAAGAGTTCGCCAAGAGCTTATCGAGAGTCTATTGGAAGATCACTGAGAATCCACCGAGAGTCTGCCGGAAGATCGCCGAAAGCTTATCGGGATTTTGCTGGAAGAACAATTGACATACCGGACATAAAATTGCTTAGTTAATGCCTACATAGTTAGGACTTAGTTTGAGTTAGGATTGGAAGGTAATCTCACTAACTTAGTTAGGGGCCAATTGGACTTGAATCAGGACTGGTTTGGGTCAGTCTGATCGCCCAAACAGTGACCTAGAACTAGGCTGGCGGTGGCACCGCTAGGACTGGGTGGTGGAACCGCCCAGGGCTCAGTCTCCCAGGAGGTGTGGACGGTGGTACCCCCCAGACTGGGTGGTGGTACCGTCGGTAGTTAATGCTATATGGCGGTGGTACCGCTCAGGCAAATAGTGGTACTACCACGAGTAACCGAGACTTTATTTGACGGTAGTACCACTAGACTAGATTGTGGTACCGCTTAGTGTTAGAGAGTATTAGCGGTAGTACCACCCAACACAAGTGGTTGTACTGCTAATATCCCAAAAATTCAAGATGAGACCTTTTTTGTTTTATTTTTAAAGCCAATTAAAGCCTATAAATATCCCACACTTTTTTACTTATGAAGCACGAAAAAAAAAGTGAACAAAAATTCTGAAATATAAAAGAAAACATTGTTGTAATCTTTTGGGAATTCATCTCCTCTTGTTCTAGTTTAGAAATCTATCTAAGGAGGAATGAGCAAAGTGTAAAAGATTACCTCCTGAATCTGTTAAAAGGAGAAAAGATCTATAAACGGGTAGTTGATCTTTGCCTATTGAAGGAAGATCAATAGTGAAAGCCGATAATCTCGATGGAGGAAGAATCAGAAGTGGACGTAGGTCACAACAACCGAACCATTATAAATTTGATGTGAACTTTTTCCTCATTTTTTTTTACTATTTGGTTATACCGCATACTGCTTTTTCTACTAAGTTAAACGCTCATGTTGCATAAGTCTATTTATTAATATTTGCATTACGTGAGTCTATGTTGGATACGAATCGATGGAATAGATTGTGCAAGCTGCCAGTGTTACTTAAGGTAATGATGTTTTGTTATAAACTTTTATATCATCGCCTCCCCGCGATTGATGGACTTGCTCGACTAAATATGTGTAATGTTGGTTTCTGTCCATTTTATCATATGGAATCTGAGTTGGCTTCTCACTGTTTTTTTATTTATTTATTCTTTTGCATGAGATTTAGGGAATATGATTGATCAGAAACTTGGTATGCATTTTAGCTCGTTTCAAGAATAGCATGAAGGTATTTGGGTTTTCGAGAGTGTAGATACGGATGGAAATCGTAGATTACTCTTTAGAATTATCAATGTCAGTACTTTCTGATAGCTACGGTAAGTGAAGAATCAGATTATATTTAAGCATAAATCTTGCACGATATTTTTTATAAACATTTTATTAGTCTTGATTTATGATATAGCCAATCTACTTGATGGCATCGAGTAAAGGCAAGTTGCAAGTGTTTTTGTGTGGACCATAAGTAGAATGGATGAAACTTAATTGTGATGGTTCAATCAAGGATAAAAATATTAGAGGTTGAAATTTATTTTAAAAAATGATATTGGTGATCTTCTATTTGCTCGCTGGTGGTAGACATTGAAAAAGGGAGTGTCCTCTATTGTGAAACAACCGCTGGTAGGATTGGTCTCTAGGTTACTATTCAAGATGTGTTTAAGATGATTCACGTGGAATCATACTCAGAGATGCTAGTTCGAATTCTATGTAACGGAAGATTTTTGACATGTCCTTCGTTGTTTTATTATTATTATTTTTTTTACTCATATAAATAGAGAAAGGAATGAGATTGCTAACTAGTTTGCTAACTGGGTTAGGGAAATAGTTCTCTTAATTGTTTAATTTTTTGCACTTTGATTTACAGAGCTATCCTTATATCTTTGTAGCTTAAGTAATGTATTTTGCTTTTTTAGAAAAAGATAAATTAACACAAAGAAAATGACATTTGATTTGACCCCAAGGAATGGAAAATGGCACATTAGAATTGGATACGAAAGAAATTGACACTACCACTGTCCGATTCAAAAAACAGCAATACATGCCTTATAATCCAAGAATTTGATGTTGAATACTGCCATTTTCTTGTTTCATTAAGTTGTTCTAATCCCAAAAGATTCTTGTTGTGTCTTAACTTTCCACGTTTAATATTAGAATCTTCAATTGATGATCCATATTAGTCTTAAGATCGTTAAAAGGAGCTGCAAGCCGCCCTGGTTGCACTATATCCATATTAGTCCTAAGGTTATGGCATGCGAGCTTCCATCAGTGTCAATCTGTTATCCAACTTTGTATCCAACCAGAAGCATATTTTTGTCAAAAGAAAAACAAAGTACTTAAAAAACTTTTATCTCTTTTTATTTTCTTTTTCTAGAGTTCCTAAAGGCATGTCACAAGTGAATTCAATGACAAATAAAACGTAGGATTTTCTTCTTCTCTTGGATCACTCGTGCAATCACTCTTTTAGTTTGAGTATCTTTGAGATGGATTGCTCGAGTAATAGTAATAGAGGAGAGACGGATTGAACCATTGAAAATATAAAATAGATACACAAAATTATAAAATTATTATTCGTTCAAATAAGAGATGTATATATTGAAAAGTAATTTAAAGAGACGCTATTGAATTGAACATTTAATTTGATAAACTTATAGTCATTAACGAGAACATATGCTCCGAGTTACTAAATCTTAACCAAATTTTTTTTTATAAATTTCTACATGTACATGCATATATTTAAAATTAATTTTATATAAATTGTAGGATCTTATGATTCTATCATCTAATTCTGTTTATGACCCTCTTTAAGATCCTAGGTAAGGCAGCATTTTGTTAATTGATTGGTTTTATACCCTTTCCATGACTATCTGCAGCTCTATATTGTTTGTTAGCTGTACTTACCAAACCTTTTTGAACCTATTTGTTGCCACCCACAAGCGCGGGTCATCATGATCATACTTTGCATGCTTGTATCGGATCCAACCCAATTTATGTGTGACATTCCTCATGAAACTTCTTATATTGATATATCATCAAGAGTTTGTAGTGACTTATACGAGATCAGGAAAATGGAAATGGATAGACATCTTAGAAGTGCATTAGTGTTTCGTTATTACTGTATAATTGCAGTTGTAGTTACATGTATTGTAGTAAAGTTGATTGTGAGTGCCGATGAAAAGGAGAAAGAAAACAAAAGATAAGTTGTCAGGTACCAGATTATACACATGCACACACAAAAAAGGGATCCGTTACCGGTATTGATTGCCTGATATAGTTCGAACTGGTGAGCTTGGCAAGCTTGAATGGATGAGCTTATTGACCTGTAGAAGTTGTCCAGAGCATATCATCTGATTCAGTTCAATCGGCTGTTGGACCGGGAAACATTGGTTCATATCAACTGATATAATCAAAATTTAAAATGATGAAATTATGAGGTTATCACGATTACAGGTTAACATTTGATTTATATCCTTATAAATCAAGGATAATCTCATCTATTTCTAATAGAGGACTAATCAAAATACTATAATTTATCTAAAATTAATAATAGTACACTCATAAACTTTTATTTTCGATGTGAGACTAATAAGGGTATTATGATTTTCTTAACTTAGGACTTGACGTGTATCGAGGTTCAACATAGCAGATCAAATCCTAGTATAATTCATATGGGGCATAACCCAATAGTAAGATGCCTTTAGGCCATTTATTACTTATAGATAAATCATTTGACTTAATCAATGAATAGTTATTTTTTACTCGGAGTCTTCTCACAATGATCAAATGCTAAGTCAACTCTAATACCAAATATCATGACCCAAGCAGGTTAATTGATCTATCAACTTTATTTGATCCGAACCACCACTCAAAATTATTAAACTAAAATAAATAATGATATACTCATCAAATCCTTATAAGTCATTCTTAACCCTGTTTTAGATTTGTAACTAATCAAAGTATTTCATAAATAATATATTTTGATCGGATATCATTAAATTAAGATTAGAGAGTTCTGTTAGGGATTGAGCGGCACTAAGAGGAGGGGGGGGGGGGGGGGGGTGAATTAGTGTAGTGGATAAATACGATAAACTTCGACGATTTAAAACAACTTTCGAAAACTTCGTACGTTGAAAATAACATTTCGTTTGAAACCATTTTGATTGCGTTTTAACTTGAAAACATACGCAAGAAGGAGATAATGAAGTAGAGCATCAAAGTAAAGATGGTTTGCAGTAATGTAAATGACAATAAGATAAACGCAAACCGATTTATAGTGGTTCGGTCATACGACCTACGTCCACTCCTGATTCCTCTTTACTTGAGGTCATTGGCTTTTCCACTAGCTATCCTCCTTCCAACGGGTGAGAATGAACTCCCTTATAGCACCTCTCCTTTTGCTGGGCTTAGGAGATAACCCTTACAAGGCCTCTGACCCCTCTCTTGGACTAGAACACTCTTAAAACTTAGAGGAAAGATTTTGACACACTTTCAACAGAGTTTTTCCTCTTTTTATCTCAGTTCTAGACACCCCTTCTTCCATGAATGAGAGAGGTATTTATAGGCCTCAAAAGGATTCAAATTTGGAGCCCAAATTTGAATCACTTTCGTTATTCGGTCTTTGGCGGTGCCCTTTATCTGTCGATGGCAGTGCCATCACTGTCGATTGTTAGGTAGATCGACAATGCATAGGGTAGTTCCACCGCCCAAGACAACGATGCCACCGCCCAGCACTTTTCAGCATACTAGTTTGGGCCAAAAACTCGACCCAAATCGGTCCAAAACAAGGCCTAATGGGCCCCTACTTGGGTTATAGGATTAATACCTAATTCTAACCCAAATTAACGTGCTAACTACGAAATTAAAGATATTTCCCAAGCTATTACAAAGTTCGACAGGTCAAAACTTCTTCCGATGAATTTTTGACGGTCTTCTGATGAACCCTCGAAAACCATTTTGCGGACTCCGGCAATCTCCCGGACTTCACGATAATCTTGGCGAGTTCCAATGAACTTCTTTAGCAAGCTCCGCGAACTCCCGATGAACCTTCTAGCGAACTTTCAAAAACCCTTCGGCAAGCTCCCTACTCGTTCTCAGCTAGTTCCGGCAGCACTCCTAACGAATCTTCGAACTTCCGTCAAACTCTTGAGCTCCCAACGATCCATCACACTTGACTTCCGGGACTTTGTTTCGCTTTACATATTCATCGTTATCGTATTTAATCCTACACACATAAACAAAACTCTACTTTGATCTAGATAATTATTACAACATGAATTGACATTCAATTGCCCGGTACGTCATTGGTCGATGCTTCGTCCGATTCTTCGGTGCTTCGTCCGATTTTTCGGTGCTTCGTCCGATTCTTCTGCGCATCATCCTCTCTTGTGGCTTGTTGCCCAATTGGTGATTGACCTCTACAACCCTGATATCCTTGGTGCAACTTCGCTCTTCTTGGCCCGATGCCCGACGTCTGAAGCCTCAACTGATTGTCGACCGAACCTCCGACTCGATATCCAATATCCTGACGTGATAACCTCCAGTGCAACGTCAATTCCTCCAGCGTCAACTGTCTAACCATGATCGATAGTAAACTTGCATAACTCAATACGCAGTTAGATTATAAAACATAATTAATTAGTTTCATCATCAAAATCTGAGATTCAACAATCTCTTTTTTTTTATGATGATAACTAATTGATGACTAACGGAGTTAACCATAACTCCCCGAAGTTTAACCAAACTCCCCCTATCAATATGCTATTGATAGAACACTTAGATTATCCCAAATCCAAGTAACATTCATCACAATGTTATGAGAATTATCAAACCATCATGCAAATATATAAAATATTCATTACAATGTATGAAGTCATCAAATCTACTTCTCCCCCTATATCATCAACAAAAAGGAGAAGTTACATCATAGCTAGTTTTCAAAGATATGCAAATTTTACAACATACTAGCTATTAACCAAGATATTCAATATATAATCATATCAAGATTTTTAAAAATGTCCAAGCATAGCAATTCAATACTTGCTTCATGTGCAAGTTTGCACTTTGATTTCCTTGTAAAAGATAGGCAAGATAATAATTTTTCATTCACTTCTTAAGATATGCGAGTTGTGCTTTCTTTGCTTCCTTTGCGATATGCAAGCAATTTGTGTAAACATTTCATCACTTTAAATATACAAGCTAAATTTTCATTATAACATACAAACATAGAAGCATGGCAAGTGTAAGATTTTAAACTTTTAAGTTTTGCACTTTGCTCTTGTAGCATGCTAGCAATTTTTGAAATGTTCATGATGGGATGCTCCTTTATTTCAATGATCGAGCTAGCAAAATTTTCATTGAAGTCACAAGCTAGTAATAAATCTTCTCCCCCTTTGTTTTTGTCAAAAAGAATGGAGGGCTCAATGGCTAAAAATTTTAATTATTATACAAGCCATATAAAGAAATCATGTCATGAATGATATAATATCAAGAAAAGTAAAAAATGACATGATTCATTTGGTAATAGATAGCAATGCCACTTGATTCATGCATTCAAGCTATCATTACTCATCATGTATAATTTCAAAAATGTAAAGGTTGTCAACCATGATTCAAAAACATTCATTCTCAAGCTAGGATAAAGAAGAGTAAATCAATGATTCAATCATATCATGTCATAAATTCCAAAAGACATATGAAGTTATCAAGATCATGAATTCATAAAGATTCAAATATTGAGTTTCGAGAAATCAAAATCATGATTCACAAATATTTTCTTTAGTATCACTTTTCAATTCATGATAAAGGGTATACAACCAAGAATCATTTTGAATAAAAACATATCATTCTCATAGATCAAGTCATGATTCATTGATTTATCATAAGGTAAATTTCTTTTATGTCAATTTTTCAATTACCGCATAAGGCATACAAGCCAAAGAATTATTGTCATTTCTATATCATGAAAGATATGATTTCAAGGCTCATGATTCATTTAATAGTAAAAGCAACAACTTGATTTATGCATGATAGATCTAAATTCATCATGAATCATAAAAATAATTTCAAGTATCACTTAACGATATATCAAGACTTGAATTATTTTCCTCTTTAGTAAATGAGAAAGGAAGCAATCATAGAGGAAAATATTTCAATTTGCATAAAAATCAAGTCAAGAATTTAAGAGATAATTCATGATTCACAAAAAAAAATCTCATTCAAAATAATTTGACAACTTGAAACTCATAATCAAAACAAAATTATTTCCGAGATTCAAAATGCTAGCAATTTACATTAATCATGATAAGTGATACATCAAAAGTCTACATCAATATTTCAATCATCAAGTCATGAAGCATATAAAGTGGTATTGACATATGAGAGAAAAGTTCAAATTACAAATGTAATGTTTCAACATTCAAAACACATTTTCTCAAGTTGAGTATCAAAAAGTCAAGAGAAAATAACTTATGATTCATTTGGATTTCTCTTCGATAACATAGGAGAATCATAGTATAAAGTAAGAGGTCTTGAAAAAATTCAAGTTATTAAGATCTCGATATAAATAAAACTCATTTTAGTTTAATTTATCAACTCATAATCAATTCATCGAAATCACTTTTATAATTTACAAGATTCTTAAGATATTATGAAATCATTAATCTCGATAAGATGAGAAAAGCATTACGTGATTCTTTTAACACATTATCAAAATCTCATTCATAATTTAGGTGATTCACAAAATATCATAAATAAACTCATCACTTATCTTTCATGAAAAATAATCGAAAATTTCAAGAATCATACATTTCCCTTTTATTGATTAATTTCATTTGAACATACCTTTGTCTTTTAATGTAAAATAGAGATAAGCATAAAAGTTCAAGACTTAAAGGTAAATTCTCATAAAACAACTCATCAAACATGATTTTAAACATCCATTTTCAAGCCAAAAATATAGCACATTACACATAAGGCATAAACAAAAATTCGATTCAACATGATAATATGTTTCATTTTAAGTTGTATGTTTCATGTAAGTGTGCTTAAATCTTTTTTGTATAAGGGATGTGTATCAAGTTTAAAACCTAAACATGTTTCATTATTAAAAATATGATATGTCATCTAAAAAATTTCATCATGAAATCGATAAGACCAAAAGCACAATAGTTCAAGATGTAAAATTCACTCATCATGCATAATATGTTTCATTTTAAGTTGTTTGTTTTATATGAGTGTGCTCATGTTTCAAAAGATGAGTATCAAATATTAAAACCAAAACATGAGTTTGTCATCAAGATATAACAACTTCAAATTCTCATTATATTATAAAATCATTAAGCATGATAATAAACTTTTAATATTTTTATTTCATTATTATTAATGATGATTTCATAAGGTATATTCAAATATTTATACAGAAGCCATCATCCTATAAATTCAAAATACAAATTTGTCATTAAACCCATTAAGACAAAACATATCAAACACAAAGCATCATGATAGTATATTTTCTCATTTTTGTGTATTTCATTTCGTATAAATTGTTTTCATAATGCATCATCAAAATCATTTTAATTCTTTCTTTCATTTATTATAATAAGATGATTAATACTCAAATTTTTGCTAAAATCATGCATCATTTTATAAATTTGAAAAAAATAATTTTTGTCATTAAAATCATCAAGTCCAAATGTATATTATTCCAAAATGTAGGATTTTAATCTTCATCATTTCAATTCCTCATTAAGCATGATACAAAAATTTAAAGATCAAGCACCATGTTTAGAGACGAAATATAAAACATCAAGATACACATGCATTGATTAATCCTAGGCAATATCACAAATCATGCAAGTATCATTTAAAATATTTTTTTTACTTTTCAAAAATACTAGAAAGAAAAGCATGATATATTATTCATTTTCTACTAACTAAGTTAAGCACTCAAGAAAAACATCATGTAATTTTAAAATAATTCAAGGGAGTTAAGTTGCTTACCTTGTAGTCGAAGCCCGTCAAAGCCCAATTTGTCGTTTCGTCACTTGATTCTTCTTTGTGCTTCTTCTTCATCTTTGACCTCTTCCTCCGTTCAAGTTCATTGTTTATTTTAGATTTTTGTTTCATGAACTTATTAAGATTTAGTGTTCAAAGTTCAAAGTTCTCAATAGTGTCCTCATCACTTGAGTCATCACTCTAGTGGTATTCATTTGTCCGAAGTTCTAAATCCTTCCTGTTCTTTGGAAGATGGTTTAACTATTCAATGAGTTCAAAATATTCTAGGAGGCTCATTTCATATGTCATTAGTGAGCCAATTAGTTCTTCAATAGGTAAATTATTTAAATCTTTAGCCTCTTGTATTGTGGTTACTTTAGGATCCCACCTTTTTGGAAGGGATCTTAAGATCTTGCTTACGAGTTCAAAATTCAAAAAACATTTACCAAGAGCTTTTAGACTATTGACAACATCCGTAAAACGGGTGTATATGTCATCGATAATCTCACTTGGTTTCATTCGAAAAATCTCAAAATCATGCAATAAGAGATTTACTTTCGAGTCTTTGACTCTACTAGTTCTCTCGTGCATGATTTCAAGTGTTTGCCAAATTTCAAAAGCTGTTCACACATAAAAATCTGATTGAACTCATTTTTATCTAAAGTACAAAATAAGACATTCATAGCCTTTACATTCAAAGAAAAAGATTTCTTTCCTAAGTCCGACCATTCGTTCATCGGTTTAGAGGGAAGTTGAAAATAATTTTAAACAACATTCCACAAATCCAAATCCATTGAAAGCAAGAGAACTCTCATTCAAGTTTTCCAATATGTGTAGTCCGATCCGTTACAGAACGGTGGACGAACAATCAAAAAGCCCTCTTGAAAGCCATGAAGAGCCATTTCTTATGGGTGTAAATCTAAATAAGAAATAACGTGGCTCTGATACCAATTGTTAGGGATCAAGCAGCACTAAGAGGGGGGGGTGAATTAGTGTAGCAGATAAATACGATAAACTTCAACGATTTAAAACAACTTTCAAAAACTTCGTACGTTGAAAACAACGTTTCGTTTGAAACCGTTTCGATTGCATTTTAATTTGAAAACATACGTAAGAAGGAGACAATGAAGTAGAGCATCAAAGTAAAGATGGTTTGTAGTAATATAAATGACAATAAAATAAACGCAAACTGATTTATAGTGATTCGATCATATGATCTACATCCACTCCCAATTCCTCTTTACTTGAGGCCACCGGCTTTTTCACTAGCTATCCTCCTTCCAATGGGCGAGGATGAACTCCCTTACAGCATCTCTCCTTTTGCCGGACTTAGGAGATAACTCTTACAAGGCCTCTTACCCCTCTCTTGGACTAGAACACTCTTAAAACTTAGAGGGAAGATTTTGACACACTTTCAACAGAGTTTTTCCTCTTTTCATCTCAGTTCTAGACATCCCTTCATCTATGAATGAGAGGGGTATTTATAGGTCTCAAGAGGATTCAAATTTGGAGTCCAAATTTGAATCACTTTTGTTTTTCCCAGTGCTGGTGGTGCCACCGCTTGTCAGTTGTCAGACTGACAATGCATAGGGCGGTTCCACCGCCCAAGGCATCGGTGTCATTGCCCAGCTTTCGGCCACTGGGCGGTGCCACCGCCCAGTACCTTTTAGCACACTAGTTTAGGCCAAAAACTTGACCCAAACCGGTCCAAAATAAGGCCCAAAGGGCCCATACTTGGGTTATTAGATTAACACCTAATCCTAACCTAAATTAATATGCTAACTATGAAATTAAAGATATTTTCTAAGCTATTACAAAGTCCGACAAGTTAAGACTTCTTCCAGTGAGTTTCTGATGAACTTCTGGCGGTCTTCCGATGAACCATCGAAAACCATTCTGCGGACTCCCGGCAGGCTCTCGAACTTCACGATGATCTTAGCGAGTTCCAATGAGCTTCTTTGGCAAGCTTCGATCTTTCTTGGCAAGCTCCACAAACTCTCGATGAACCTTCCGGTGAAACTTTCGAAAACCCTTCGGCAAGCTCCCTACTCATTCTTGGCCAGTTCCGGCAGCACTCCCAAAGAATATTCGGACTTCCGTCAAACTCTCGAACTCCCAACGATCCATCACACTTGATTTCTGGCACTTTTTTCGCTTTACGTCTTTATCGTTATCGTAGTTAATCCTACACACACAAACAAAACTCTACTTCGATCTAGATAATTATTACAACATGAATTAACATTCAATTGCCCGGCACGTCATTGGTCGGCGCTTCATCCGATTCTTCGATGCATCGTCCTCTCTTGCGGCTTGTTGCCCAATCGACGGTTGACCTCCGAAACCCCGATATCCTTGGCGCAACTCCGCTCTTCTTGGCTCGATGCCCGACGTCCGAAGCCTCTTGTCGATTGTCGATCGAACTTCCGGCTTAACATCCAATATCCTAACGTGATCACATTCGGCGCAATGTCAATTCTTCCGGCGTCAACTGTCTAATCTTGATCGATAGTAAACCTGCATAACTCAAAACGCAGTTAGATCATAAAATATAATTAATTAGTTTCATCATCAAAATCTAAGATTCAACAAGGTTTGTGTGAGCTCTTGAATTAATCTTAAGCTTTATGATTGTCATTCAATATTAGTCAACTAGTATTCCATTATGGATCAATTTAGAATCTTGCTAGTTTTGGACTTCTTGAATTGAATAATTTAGGAACAATTGAATTTATTCGTGAAGAGCCTTTTGATAATGGTACCTTTTAAATGATTAAGTTGAATGTGCATTGTACAACTATTGCATTTAAGTAGTAGATGACCTTGATGAAGCCAGCCTCCAGTAATTTGTCCACCTTCTTCTCTTCGATTATAGTGCAAATTTACTCGGATAAGGTGAAAAACACATACCATACCAAAGGATCGATTGGACATGTACGTACCTTTTTTTATCATCTAAATACCACAGTATTTTTTTTACAGAAAATTGATTAATTCAGTTTTTTTTAGAGTGCTGACTCCATCTTCACTATTTACCCAGGTTTATATAAAAAAAAGGGCTCATCCACCAATGGTTCCAAAGTTTGAGGTAGAGGAATATGGATCTCCCGAGAGATGAACAAATTATTATACTACAATGGTATTTCTTTTTAGGATAGACACCGAGGTAAAATGGCACTTTTTGGACTCTTTTGAATTAGTATTTACCAATATGATCGTATGAATGATTGTAAATTTTATCGTTATATTGGCTTTTGCCTCAAAAGGAACACTTGTGTGAAGAAAGAAAAACAAGACATGCATAGATAAAAATTTAAAAAACATGGGCTTTTCTATATGACACATATGATGATAGATATTTTGGTCTTTACAGCAACAAAGCTCACAAGGAATTTGCAAGAGACAAAAGTCTGATGGCTACTTTACTCATGATGTAAAACATCATAAATAAGAATGTCTATGTAGAAATATTTAGTCAAATTGTGCTCGTTGGTTATAATTCGAAACCATTTCTTGCAAACCCTTACTTTCTCTCTCAGCTAAACGATTTTTTAGTTTATATCTTGGAGTGAAAACGTCATGCTTATGTTTAAATGTCATTTCTCAAATAAGTCAGAATGATGATTAGTCTTCACTGATGTGATAGTAAATCGACGATATTTTTAACATGTTCATAAAATTTCATAAAACACTCCATGTCATCGTGGTGCTTGTGCGATAAGAAATAAGTTGGCATGTTATCTATACTGAGTGTATGTCTCTTACCTCAAAAGTTAATAATTGGCATGAGGTTGTGGTCCGGATAAACCAATAAACCTTTTAATTTTAGAATATTTTGGTCCGGACAGAATTCATTGTCATAACTAAGAAGGCTGAATTCAACCTCATGTGCCTGTTTGCAGTCCTTGATGACTATGTTATCCTCTTTGTTAGGACGATGCCACCATCCAATTCACTACCATCCCACTTGATCATTGGGTGCAAAGTATTTACACATATACACCAATAAGATAATATATGGGTGGAGTTCAAGGACTAACTCACGTCAAGCAAAAGAGATACATTGTTGGTGGTTGATATGTCATTCAATTTATGCTCGAATCCCATTGATGAATCAAAATTCATCGTGATTTGGCGTCATGATCCCCAAATCATGCGAAAAGATTACCAAACTGACATTACAATTTTGATTGGAAACTACAAATACAATCGGAACAAATAAATTTGTTTTGCAATAAGAAGGGAGAGATGACTTACATATGTTAACAAAAAGAAGTTGAAATATGTATTGATTATTCATGTATATCATTAGAAGACATGTTGTTTCTGTATGATACTTAAATTTCATATTAAAATAATTTAAACAAGTATTTGAATGCTCCAGTACATTTGAACAAGTATAAATTTGATCTATGATAATGAATATGATTAGTATGTTATATTTTTACTTAATTAGGTCATCTATGTAAATCAAGCATGTTATTGTTGATGTGGCACGTTTTAAAGTTGAGTATATAAGCGAGTATTTATCAATTTATTTTGAAGCATAATGGAATGAAGTTCCTCCAAACCATGTTACTCTTTCATATTAGTACTCCTATATCATACTAAGATCCATTATAGTATATATTTTTTTCTTCTATTTTTGGATTATTTTATTATTATTATTTATTAAAATTGGCATATTTTGTGATGTTATATATAATCAAATATATTTTAATTTATTTTAAGTATAATGAGATAAAATTTAATTAAATTATCTCAAACTTTCTAATCAACTATCATACTGACACTCATTCTTGTCACATCTAGATTTGTTAAAACTAAATCATCACTTCAAAATCCATAATTTATGAAAGATTCTTTTTTTATTTAAAATATTTGTCTTTACAATACTATATAGTTTTAACTCTTGGTAAGACCACAAGTGACTCTCTTCCACTTAAGCTTTAGATCTATTATAAATTAATAATTACTTAAAAAATAAATATAAAATTAAAATACATCAATAATATGTATGTTAGGAGCATTCGAAAAAATTATTTAAAAAATAATATTTAATAGTTATAATAAATATTCAAATATTAATAATTTAATATTAAATAATAATATATTAATTCATTATGAAACATGATAATTCTTATATTGGTAAATAAAATATTATATGCATAATATATTTTATAACATATATAATAGTCAAGTAACAAATATGTACATCACACATAATAATACACTCCCAGATGGAGAGTTCACACGATGAATGTTCTTAATGATAAATAGAGAGAATCTATATCACAGTCTAAATGATGAATATAGTAATATCTCTCACTTATCTAAGTGAGAACATATTTTATATAATAATGGATAGAGAAACCGTTTAGCCTTACATATAATAACTCACAAATCTTTGAAGAAAATCATCTCGATAGAAACATATAATTATCCAATCATATTTACTAATTTATTTATGCATGCATTCCAAAAAATAGAGACTATACTTGATATATGTATGACCTACTAAATTATGTTCATCGGAAGCTTTGTCACATATACTATATTGGTAACAATTATATCAATATCATTAACTTAGATTTAAAAATAATAAAAAATACTAATCATTTTATAAATTATAAAGACATGAAACATCAATCTCACAATAGCCCTCGATCGACTTAATTTAATTTAATTATGATTTAATTGAACCAATCTCTAATTCTTATTGAATTAATATAGAATCACCATAAACTAGTCTACTTTAAATTTGATTGATTTCAATTATCTCTAATATGCTAAAATTGATCAAATTGATTCGAAATCACTATAAATCGTCCTGAACATATTAAATTGGTCTAGTTCAATCAATTAAGGATTCTCTTCTTAGTGGGATTTTCTCTTAAATCCTTACAATATCAACATTGATGAAGAATATGGAAGAGAGACTCTTTATATATGAGAAGATAAGACCATTCCAAAATATAAAAAAAATTTAATTTTATACACAAAAATAAATTTTAAAATAACTATTTCTTAAAAGTCACATCACTCATTAGGAAAGAAATCAATTAATCTTTTGAAAATTATTTAATTATTTATATTATTGACTAAGTTCACACATATGACTAAGGAAACCAATTTAGTTCATTTCCTTAATCATATTTCACAAAAAAAGGAAATTAAAAAATAAAGTAACACATTAATTAAGGTAACTTGATTTATTGTGATGGTTGAAAATCTTCACTCATTATAAGTTTTTTCTATTTTTGAAGAATTTTAGGACTATTAATTTTTAAAAATAGAGTTTTTGGATAAATTTTGTGAATGAATGTATTTTAATGAATTTCTTTCTGACCATCTTAAACTTTCAAATTAATTCCCTGCTATCATACTAATGGTCTTTTGAGAGTCTTAGTCCTATTTTAGGAGGCTTCTAGGACTATTATTTTTTAAAATTAACACATCTTAAAGTGAATTTAGTAATCGATAATATTTTAATTTATTTTTGAGTGTAATAAGATGAAATCCTTCAAACTATCTTAAAATTTTACAATACTACTCTACTACCATATTAAATTTGGTACATTATATAATTATTTCTATTACAATATTTTTTCAATATTTGTGGGATTTTTAGACTTTTATTACCGAATTTGGCCTCGTTAAGTTCCTACAAACCATGCAAAACTTTCACATTTATCGTCAAATAGGATACTAACACCCATTCTAGTTTTTTTAAAATGATTTTATGACTATAATTTCCCAAATTTGATATGTTTTGAAGTGAATTATATAATTAAGATTTTAGTTCATTTTCAAATATAGCAAGATTTAGATTTTCTAAACCAACTAAAATTTTCACATTATTAGTCAAATATGACATTGAGACTTGTTCCAATATTTTTTTTTAATTTAGGAGGATTTTAGAATTATTATTATTATTTTTATATATATTTAAGTTGATTTTGTAGTCTAGTGTATCGTAGTTTATTTTCAAGTCAAACGACAAAGTTATTCTAACCACTTGAAACTTTCCTAAATATTATTGAAATATGATACTAATATCCATTCTAGTGTTTTTTTTCCATTTTAAGGGTATTTAAGAATTATTATTTCTCGATCGTCACATATTTTTAGGTTGAACTTCCAATCAAGTATATTTTAGTTCACTTTCATGTGTAATGATATAAAGTTCCTCAAACCATTTGCAGCTTTCCAGTCAAATGTGATACTAATTCTCATCCCATTATGTTTTTCATTTTATGAGGATTTTATGGTTATTGTTTTTTATTTTGGTATATTTTAAGTTAATTCTTTAATCGAATGTATTTTTGTTCATTTTGAGTGTAACATGATACAGTTTTTCCAAGTGACTTCAAACTTTTCAAATATTAGTGTCATAATAACATCCATTCTATTAAATTTTTTTCATTTTATAGCTATTATATAATTATTATATCTTGATTTTGGTATGACTTTAATGTTAATTCTACAGTCAAGTGTCTTTGAGTTTCTTTTTTAGTGTAACAAGACAAAGTTTGTTCAAGCTTACATCATATAAAGCAAATATAACATAGATTATGAATCCATTATTTTTGATTTATGGCTGACTTTATAATTTTTATTTTGAAATTACTATGCTTGATGCCTCTCTAAAGCATTTTGTCAACAAGTAGAGGGCTCTTGTAGGGAATTTCATAATATCGAATTATGTAGTTATAGAGAAGTATGTGAAGAATGATGGTAGAAGAGGAAGAGGAAAAGAAAAATGAATGGTTGGAGGGGCGGCCAAGGAGGTGAAAAATTAAGAAGAAAGAAGAATCAATAGAGGGGTGGAGGAGGGGGAAAAAAAAAAAGAGCGATAAATTAATAAGCATGAGAAGAAAGAATAGACAAAAAAAAAATAGAAGGTGAAGGGGAAACCAAGACGAAAAAGAGGAGAAAGAAAGAAAAGAAAAGGGGTGAGGATAGAGAAGGTTCAATCGTCATTAATTAGGATACAGAAAAAACATATATTAGGATACATTAATTAGACTAAATATAATTTTTTTAATTAAACAAATCAAATATGAAAGGGATTGTAATTTTTTTGGATGTTGATGAGTATATTTGTAATATGATTCAATTTGTTCTTCTGTTGATATTAAATAAGAGTAAGAATTTATGAAAAAAAGAAAGTGTTTACGTACGGAAAAAGTGTTACAAATAGGTTCAATCGTCAAAATTAACTGTTGGAACTAATTCAATTTTGGGTCTGGATTGATTTTGATAGAAATTTGATCATTATCAATCGAAACAAATTGATAATGATCAAATTTTGATTCTTTTGTCTGATACAAAAGGTGTCACCCGATGTGTTCCTCAATTGCTATTCTATTCAATACATGATCCATGTTCTCATAGAAGAGATGAGGAAGGAGGAGCAAATAAGTGGGGTGTGATCATGAATAGGGAAAAGAATAAAGACAAAAAAGAAGGGTAAAGGGATGATAACTTTTTATGATAGAGGATAGAGGTGCATGAAAAAGAAAAGGTGGAGGAATATTAAGACAAACTGAAGTTTTTTTGAATAAGATAAAAACTGATGTAGGTTTTTCTTAGAACAAATCGATTGAATTTAAGAAAAAATAGATCAGATACGATTCATCAAAATCAGATTATAATCCATAATGGGTAAGGGCTTATTTGTCCTATTGGTGAATTACGAATTCTCTTTCGTAAATTTTGGATTGAAGAATATTATATATATATATTTTAATCTTGGGTTGTTTGAATATTCATAGTGGACAAACCAATGCTGCACTAATTCTCAACGCTGTCACAAAACGATCAAATCAGCCAAAAGCCACTATAATATTTGACTGCAGACCGTGGCATCCTAACCACTGGGACGGCTAATTAACTTTTGACGATCAAAAGAGGGATGAAGGCTACTGTCCAGGTGTAAATAGTCTCATAATTGAGATAGACATCGAGTGGATTGTACAAGCTATTAATAAGGAAGTCTTCTTAGTCTACTCTCTGATATTTTTGTTCTACTCAATCTATTCATAACGTGGAGGGTGACTCAAATTTTTAAAGAAATCAATTAGTGTTCTCACTGGTTTATTAGTTTTATTAAAACGTCTAAATCGGATGAAGGGTCGGGATCCTAATCTTTTATTTTATGCTTGGATGAGTAAACTGTTAGCTGTAATCGTGTTTTGAGTTAATACATAGCTTTTATCGTTAAAAAAACCTTTTGTCGCACATAAGTTAAAATTACTATGTCGGTTCCTCTTCTGTCGCCTCCTCCGGCCGGCATCCGTCCGTCAGATCTTCATCTCTATCTTATCTGTTCTCAACTGCCTCCTGCCTAGTCTCATTTAATCTGTTCTCAACTGCCTCCTGCCTCGTCTCATTTAATCTGTTCTCAACTGCCGATCAAGAGGTGGAAGAAGGGCATCAGGAGATGTATCGGAAGAAGCGCGAGATGTTGCCGGTGGAGGAGGTCGATATCTCCAACATCAAATACACGCCGCAACACATACAAGGTTTTAAATACTTACCTCAATCTCTTCCACCGTCACGGTCGATTTCCCGATGATGATTATTTGATCTATCGTTTGTTTATCTTCTTGTGATTTTATTGTTGGGTGGCTCGCAGCTCCACATTTGACTGGCTTTGGATTTATGCTCTTCACTTGGCTGATGGAAGCCCCGCTTATTGGTTCTCTCATCACGTCTTTCTTGAAGCACAAGAACGGAGTCACCGAGGTTCGTATCTTTCTGTATCCACCAATTTTTTGATGCAACATCTCTCGCACCTTTTTCGTTCATCTCTGGAGTATAAAAAGGAAAAGAAAAAAGAGAGATATTACTAATTTGGGCATTGCTCGTTTTGTTAAGCAGATGTTGAAGAATACTGTGATTCCCGAGCGACCAATGTTTCGGCCTGAGTTCCCACCTCAAGGTGCTCTTGTAAAATTTTCAGATGGAAATTATTGCAAAGTGCCTGTCTTTTCCTTTATGATAAAAAAGGACTCATCTTTTTCGTAAGCTTATTCATGCTAAAAAAAATGATTGGCACTCTACTCTCATATCATGCAATTAATAGGTTATTTTTCTAGTTTGTATCCTATGGTTTCATAGTATTCAAGTGAGCTGCTGGAAAGCAACATGCTTAATATAGTTACTGTACCTTTTCGTGTTCAATAGACTGAAAACTACAGAAGTAATGGCTGTAATAGGCAAATTATGCTTGATATCTCTCATTAGCCATGTGACTTGGCCCAGATAAATGATTGAGTTTTGAATGTGATAAATTTCAGACCCAGAGACAGGTGTAATTGTCTTGGATGAAGACAGACATCCTATTGCTCGTCTTGAGGCAGCCATGGAGTGCCTTCCATTATATGATCCCTCTCGCCACTGGAATCCTGACCGCCCTTCTAATTTTTTGTATTGGACAATTCGTGATTATGCACATGCTTATCGATCTGATATCACAACTCCACTAATTGTAAGTTGGCTAAGAGATTTTGAAATTTTACTGATTTATTTAGATGGGTGGACAGTCCATCGTGGACTCAACTTGCATGTAATCTAGGTTGCAGAGCGCATCATTTCTGCTGTGGATGAATTTAATGGCAAGAAGCCACCTGTGCCACTTCTGATCTCTTTTAATGCAGATGAAGTGAGGAAGCAAGCTGCAGATTCCACTGAAAGATTTAGAGCAGGTGACACTAATGCATACATCTTCTTAGAGTGTTGAACTGTTATCTCCCATGAATTCTCTGGTTGTAGAAGAGACTTAATGTGGAACATGCAGGAAATCCCTTATCCATCATGGATGGTGTCTTTATTGCCATTAAAGATGATATAGACTGCTATCCACACCCAACTAAAGGTCAGATTGGCAAGTTTTTACTCATTTGTTTATGAAATCTTTAGAGATGAATTTATTTGTCGAATGCTTCACATTCAGGTGGTACAACATGGTTTCACGAGGTTCGCACTGTCAAGCAAGATGCGGTATGCGTTTCTAGATTACGAAGTTGTGGTGTGATACTTGTAGGAAAAGCGAACATGCATGAGCTGGGGCTTGGAACAACTGGGAACAATCCCAATTATGGGTATTTATTGCTCTAATGCTATTGGTTGTGGCAAATATGGCTTCATATATCGCAGTATATTGACTATATTCACAGTACTGAGCCAATTTGATATCACAATATTAGTATTTAAAAGTTTGGTGTCAGATATTGTTCTCCCATAACTGGAAATTCAGCTTCTATTGCAGAAATTTAGCCTGAATTTTTTGTTCATTTGGAACCTAAGTTTAGGAATTTACTTAGCATTCTAGTTGTAATGCTTGTCATCAAGGATGTTACTTTTGGGTTTAAAGGTAATTACATCTGGATTTAATTCTTTGATATGGTTAAGAATCTCATGTTTGAGTAGGCATTGTTAATAAATTTAAATCACATTGTAATTACAGGGGAATTGGTTATGCTTCGTGAAAGACAATTAATGCGGATATAATTTTTGCATATGTGATTTGTTCCTGGTGTTGTCTTTGTATTTCAAAGTAGTGAGATCATTTTGTTGTTTTGTTATCTCTGAACTGAATTTTTATGCTTTCATATTGAAGAATACTTATTTGTCCATAGAGTAAAAATCATGTCCATATATACATTCCAACAAATGGTGTCTGCTGTTCCATGCAGTATAGAGGACACATAATTGACAGACATGTTGGCATGTGCCAAGATTGATGGCATAGTGGTTGCATAATTCTTGTTGCCACCATTGTTACCATGCTAAATTGATAAGTCTAGAATGTTGAATCTTGAGTGAGAATGAATACCAGTAGGAGGAAGCTTTATTTTGTGAATGTGATCATTGATTCTCTTGAGAACTTGACAAGAACCAATCTTCTTCTTTTAAGTTTGTTATAAGCTCTTGTTGGGAAATACCCGTTTTAGAAAAACCCATACAAGATTTCCTTCAAGAACCATATGATGATGTTTGTTGAAATTTTCTTTGTAAACTTGATTAGTGCTTACTAATTTCTTTACTTTTTTGTGAATATTTCCCATGGTGATTGCAAAATCTTCTCCTTTTTGCTTGATAGGTGATTCAGGTAGAGTAGCAAGTAAGGATTGCAATATTGTATTGAACCCCCATATCAGTCTGAGGTCGGGCCAGTATGTATCTATCTGTATTAGTGTGGTTGGTGTCGGTACATTGGTATGGATTAATATTTGAAAATCAGATGAAAAATAGAAAAAAACACATTATTTTATTTTACCTACTTTCTTGGATTTTACGATCAAATTCTAAAAAGATAAAGTAAATCTAATCTATAAAATAATAGAATAGAAAACTGAATTGCTTAGGCTAAGGCTTGAAGGCAGGAATTCTTATCTTTATAGATCCATCTAAGAACTCTATTGCACATTTTCCTCCCGGTTCTTCATCAAATAAAGATTGCTTCCTTCGGTTGAAACACTTTTCACCTAAAAAACAGTAGAGGGGTTGAGGTATGTTTGGAAACTCTAAGATGTGAGCCTTATTGTTATTAAATCTTAAAAAAATATTTATAAATTGGTATAGGTAATATGTATCTTATGATTAATTTTTTATAAATTGTAGGACCTCATGATCTTACAATCCTATCCTATGATCCAAGTGTGTGACCCCCTTTATAATCCTAGGTAGGAAAGAGAATTTGACAACCTTGGTTGAGTATCAAGACATGGTGGAAACTTTAACTTGTAGGCATTATCATTGATTCTCTCGAGAACTCAATAAGGATCACTCTTCTTTTCTACAAGTTTGTTATAGGCTCTTGATTGGAAAACACTCCTTTTTAAGAATAACCCATACAAAGTCCTTCTTTAAAGATGTTTATATGATGATGCATGTTGGCATTTTCTTTGTAAAGTTGCTTATTGGCTTCTAATTTCTTCTTCATGAATCTTCACCATGGTGATCACAAAATCTTCTTCTTTTTTTGCTTGATAATGATGATTCAAGCAGAGTCACAAGGATTAGATAATGAGATGGAACATGACCATTAATGATCTCAAATTGACTCTTGGTAGTAGAACAATTAACCATCGAAATATTGGCAAAGTCAGTTCTAAGTAGCATGACCCATTGTTTTTTGTCATCCTTGATGTTTATGAACTCAAAGTTTTACTAAATTTTCTAGTGGGTAGGAACTCAAATTCTTAACACATCTTATAACTAAGCTGATTAGTGACTTTAGTATACTTTTCTGTCTTGAATCCCAAATATTCCTTATTTTATGCACCGTAAGTTGGTGTCAGTCCTTGTGGTTGTGGTTGTGGGTTTGTCCCTCAGAAATTTTATACATATGTCATCCATTTTTTCCCTTTTTGTTGTCTCTCTCTTAGTCTTATTGTTAATATACTAATTTATATTCTATTTTGTATAGAACGGCAAGAAATCCATATTCATTTGAAAGATACACAGGTGGGTCTTCCTCTGGTCCTGCAGCACTTGTTGCATCTGGAATATGTTCCGCAGCAGTAGGGACAGATGGTGGAGGTTGTGTGAATGTATTCTTCGAGTTGCTAGATATTAATGTTTCAGAATGCTCGCACATATTCAGATTCATTTACTTTCTGAAGGCAGGTTCAGTTAGAATTCCGTCTTCACTTTGTGGCATTGTAGGACTGAAGACAACATTTGCACGAACAGACATGACAGGGTATTACCTGTTTGGACCCCTCCTAGTTATTTAACATCATAACTTCATCATTAAAATTTTGTGGATGGAACTGGAAACTTCATATTATTCCTGCTGAAGTTCTTCGTTAAAAGTCATTGTACTTTCCTTCTGCTAAGAATCTAAGTGCCAAAGGCAAATTCTTAGATTACTAAACATTTTATGTTTTCTACTTAGAGAAGATCAAATTTAACTAAGATGTTTTTATATATTGTTGCCTCCAAGTTATTCTATTTATCACATATCATTCCAACAACCCTTGTGAAAGATTGTGTACTAGAATATCTGTGACTTTTGTATAGGTCATTATGCGATTGTGGAACTGTTGAAGTTGTTTCTCCTCTGGCTGCCACAGTTGAGGATGCTACGCTGGTGTAAGAAGTTCCCCGCACTGAATATGATATATACTTGAAATTATCTGCACATTCTCATTCCTTTTTCTTCAGAACTATGTTGTTTCTTGTGTTTTGCAGCTATTGTGTCAATGTAGCCCGGTAACCCAAAGACCGCATCAAAATTTTGGTTATCTTTAATTTTTGGATATGGACCCAATGTTACCTGATAATGTGCATGAATCTGATTTCTGATCCAAATTTTATAGTTATCAGATACGTATCCATATTTGAACCTTAGGGTTTCTTTATTTATGTCATTGAGATTGAAGTTGTGATCCTAGGTGGATCTGGCCTGACAACACCACAATTTTTTGGCAACTAGTCTGGAAAATGCAAAGACAAACTAAATTGATCTCATAGTTGAAAATAAATTGTGTGCTTTAATTTACTTCCTGCCTTTTAGAAAGCATAACACATGAAGTGTTGGAGTTCTGGACTGGGTTGCAAGGATATGAGACTAAAGTAAGTTGGTTTGAGAACTTTTTGTTGGGAAGGTAAGGGATGCCTTCCTTTCTTTTCCATGAAATTTCAGTTAAGAAGATCTTACAAAATGACCTGCCAGAATACCAGCAGTGCTAATTTTGGAGGAACTACAACTTCTTTTAGATGTAGTAGCTAAACTATGCACCATGAGGTTAAACTCTCCCTGTATGTAAATGAAATCTACAACATTTGACTACACTAAATGTCTGATATCTGGAACAAAACCAAGGAACCGGACCAGTTCCTTTCACAAAATTTATGACACATTCTGCATCCATCTCCACAAGAACATTTCTTGTGTTATTCTGTTTGATCCTCCTCAGCCTTTCCAACAGTGAAATGCACTCTGTCATGGAAGGTCTAGCTGCTCTATAAGGTCCTCCTGTCACCCAAAGGTCACCATCAGCCTTCCTGATTGCCTATTCAAAACCTTCAAGAACATTAAAACCCTTATAAGAGCCATCCGATTCCAGTATAAAATTGCATCTGGGAGCCTACACTCCCTTGAATACTCTCTTGAAAGCTGTTTTGCCTCCCTGAAAATCAATAGATCTAGTGAAGCAAGCTTCTGAAATTTACATCACCTTGCATAACAAGAAGGGGCTGGTGTCGTGGTTGCTAACTTTGACTTCATTTATGTTGTGCCATATGGACCACAAGGAATTGACAATAAGACGGTGTCCAATTAGTAGAAAATCATGTCCAAGGAGTGTTTGGTAATATAAAATGAAAAATAAATCGATGAAATTACCATGAAAATTGAGATTAATTTCTTATGACACGTATTTCCTTGAAAATTGTGGGCTTTTGTCCTTTTCTCCTCATAATAACAGTTTCTCTCTATTACATTGATGATCAATGATCAACATCATAATAGTGGTGGCCAAAGAAAACGAAGTCGGTTAGTAGCATCTCTTATCTTTCAGACTTTCACAGTTATAACTGTAGATTTTTTACCTTTCATTCACCTCAACTTCACTTTTTTTCTCCTTTTCTACTGTTCTATTTTCATTTTCTCCTTTTGAGGTCATCAAATCGCTTAAAACGAACCAAATCGATTTATTTTAGTTGAGTCTGATTGATTCTAACCAATGGCTATAAGGCCAAGAAATTAGCCACAATCAGAGAAATCATTGATGATGGACATAAAAGGTGCTTATCATGTTGGAGTTAGTCAATACCATAATCTGTGTTACAAAAGACATTGTTTTCATGTGAGAAAAGGGAGAAGTCAAGGGAACCAAGTTGTATTTGCGTGAGTTGTCTTTTGTAATATTGGGAACCATGAGACAGCTACATATTGTCATCACTAACCTGGGATCTCTATAGTGGGTACAATTGAATTCACACTGACACTTCCCCAAAAATCATTCACATCATCCACTCTAATAAAGACTTTCTTCAAGAACTACATCAATTTAACATATACTATAAAACATGGTCTGCAAGACCGAATAATATTGCTTGGTACGGGTTGGCACAAACTTAGCTGGTTTTGCCTAAGTCGTGCGGCACCCTTGTGTGTCTGTCCGCAAAGGTCAGCCTTCTCGAAACCTTTTACGATCCCTTAGGACCTGCAAAAGAGAAGACGGGACAAAAAAAACGCTTTACACGGGATCCACAAGCAATCTTTTCAGCAAACACTTGATAGCCAATGCAAATTCTAACTATAGACTTCACAAGCTCATAATGGTTGCACAACAAAGGTATAAAAGTTGGTCCACTACAGATCGAAATCTAGTACAAGTGTCCACCTGATGCAAACTTTATGTACAAGCCTACAATGGTCGCTAAACTCACTCAAATGGGGTTGTTAAGCCTTTGACTAGCCCTTTACAAGCTTTACAAAGCTAGAACAAATTGAAAAGACACGGACATGCATAAGCATTATAGCGAACAAGTTGTTTATAATTTGTCCGTGACATTCTCCCCCACTTATTCCTTCGACGTCCTTGTCGAAGCCTTTGCTGACGCTGCAACTCTTTGCCTTTGTTGGATCTTTAATCTTTTGCTCCTACTGCGACGCGTCCCTGGGCTCCCAATTATTCTCCGCTTGTTGTTGTTGAGTCGTCGAACTTTAATCCATCATGTTGCTTCAACTCGCTAATGACTTTGACTTTAGTGTGGGGTCGGCAGAGTTGGCCTGATTCTTGCTGGTTCTTGCGGATTCATCTGATGAAGGAAAAGATTATCTTTGATATATGCCAGCCTTTAAATTTTTCTTGTCTCTTGAATTAGATAGATGTTTGTTGGAGTTTTAACGAGCATTGCCTCGTAAACTTTGAAGTTTTCAGGTTCTTCCTCCATAAAATTTTTCCATCGAAATTTCTTTTATTTAATTGTCTCATCTAAGTAGGTTCGTATCACTTCCACTTTCGATTGACATTCAGTTGGGAAATGAAGCGGATAATCTACTCTCAGTAGTACTGATCATCATTGGTGAGGGCTTGACAACTGTTGTTTTCTATTAGGTTCCTTCGAAGGGTCTTTAATCTATGCAGAGCTCTTTTGCTAGAGAAATAAGAGAATCGGGGTACTCGATTTCGCCCATTCTCTTATGAGTTGAGAAGGCAAAGGTTACTTGACTTCGCTCGCCTTCTTGAGGTTTGTACTCCGTGCGTTGACCTGGTTCCTAGACTTTGCCTGCTCTTGGCTCACGCTTTCGAAGCACTTGAAGTGTTTGTAATCCTTGTGTTGAGTCAGCTACTGTGATTCACCTTTTTAATGCCATTGAACTTCTGGAATGCAAGAAGTTATCACTCTAACTCGGAGCAAGTCTCTGATAAATTTGGTCTCCTTTGGGATTGTATCGCCTTCTCCATTATTTCTGTCGCCTACTCCTCTGAGTAGTAAAGGTACAACACTGCGTACTTCCTGCTTCGTTCCTTGGTCATGCACTCTTGCATCGACCCGAAGTCCTTCACTTATGGCTATCTTGACGAGAAATCCGTTGACATCGGTTTTACGAAGTTCTCTAGCCTTTGTCCTTCAGTCTTGTCTTAGTACTTGGTGTTTGCCTCTGCATTCTCCACCTCCTCGACCCATCTCATGATCAAGCGCTCTCCCTTCATGAGAGCAAGGGTTCGATGACTCCACGGAAGTCCCGCCTCTGCGGTACCATTGCGCTGCCATGCCCATGACACTACTATCCGTTGTCTCGCATTTGTGTCCCTTCTTCGTGATTGGTAGATCTGTCTCTGCGGCACTCCTCTGAGTCCACCATCATTTTAACCGATGCTAGATTTTGGGTAGCTGAGTCCCTCTGGACTTGTTATTGCTTCCTTGTCCTTTTTCGACCATCTGCTTCAACACCTTTGTGTTCACTAAGCAGTTCCTCTTGGTCAATGGAAAGACAGACTGCAACTCTCATGCATGGCCTCCGCCATCATGTTGTAGGACTTGCATCACTTCTGTTCTCCTTAGCTTTATTGGTCGTAATGTTCGCTTACTCGGCCTTGTCCTCTGACTTACCGGGCTCCCTTAAGTGAATGTGAGCTCTGAAGTAGTCCAATTCTTCAACCGCTCCGATCATACCTCTGCATGATCCAGTCCCCCCCATGGGACTCACTAGTGCTTGCATCTGGACTTCTCCCTCGGTGGTGCACAGCCTTCATAAGCTGATGCCCAAGGCTTTCATTCAATGCAACATTCGATGCACCCATGGTAGACCCGCCTCTGCGGTACCATGGCATTCCCTTCTTGAATCCATAGCCCTTCTTGTCGTTGTGTTGCTCACCGAAGTGGAGCTCCCAGTCACGCTCCCGATCATACCTCCGTATGACCTTATCCTTCACAGGACTAATCTTGTGTGTATCGTATTGCCTCGAACTATTCTCCATCACGATCCGTTGCACCATGTCGCCTCTTGGTGATATCTCCTTGCATTCTAATCCTTGGTATGAACTCGAACTGTGATCTTTCCATATGTGGCCTCCGCTAATACATCGCAAGGCCGTTGCCACCTTCGATTCTATTTGCTTCTTTGGCAATCGACCTTTGTCCACCTGCTCTCGGGTCACACCCGAACGAAGCATAGCTCTAGGACAGTCCGTTGCCTAGCAGCTCCTTTGAAGTCCCCCGACTTCACTGAAATTGGTGCATCATTGTCTGGATCCTGGGCCTTTGCCCCTACCAGTAGAATCTCCGCTGCGCACTACTTTCCTCATGGCAACTCGACTAGCAACACTATGGTATTTTCTTTAAGAGCACCCCGCCTCTGCGTTCTTTTGCCCCGTGCTAAGGCTTTCTGACACTAACTTTGTCTTTGCAAACTGTGTCGCCTTAGTTCCTCCGTCAAATGCTTTACTTAGATAGGTGCATATGTCTCGAAGCTCCCTCCGTCTTTGGCACCATGCAAAATGAGTCTGCTTCATCAGAATAAAGAACCCATGGAACGATATGATCCTACTCCTACCTCTGCAAGAGTTCATGTCCTTGATCTCTGTCTAAGGAAAGCTCCAAGCCTCCGCTCCATGTTCTATCTTCTATGCCAACTCCCTTTATGCGGCTTGGGTGCTTTACCAAGTTACCCCCAAGTTGCTCCGTTTCTCGATTCGCATTGAGTTAATGGTGGCCCTCACGCCCACCATTCTACGGGTCAACCCTCTGTTGAGTCCGATCTCCCTATCGGCTCCAATTGTGCCTTCACTTTGTGTTGCCTTAGGTCGCTTCCCCACTTGATCTCGCTATACACCCACCAACGCATTACCTCTTGTGACATCATGCGACGACTCCTCGTCGCTCGCTCGGTCTGTTGAGCTTTGTCTTGAGGTACTCCTCAACATATGTGGCCCGTTGCACATGATTCTCCTTCTAGAGAATCAGAACTTATCCCTCCTAGATATCTGCCTCGTTGGAGCAACTTCTTTCTTTGCATCATTCCCTCTAGAAGTTTCGGAGACCACCATCCCCTTGGACGACTCCGCCTTGCCGAACAAACTGTGCACCGTTCTGCCTTCGCAAACGCACCTGCTAGATTGCGACTCTTTGCCAATACAACTCCCACTGCACCCCTCTGGGTCTAGCAACATGCTGAACCTGTTACACACTTTAGCATCTTACGAATATATCCTGCTTATGCCGAAAAGAAAGTTTCAATGCTCCATGGCGTCGACCTTCGATCGCCTTGGGATGGCCACGGACAGTTCGTCGTCCGCATACAAGCCCTTGCATACGTATCAAATTCCTTGAGTTTGTAATTCCCTTCACCTCTGTGAGCTTTGCACAACTCTTTCGATCACTGAACAATCCACTCCACCTTACACGATCTCATCCTTTGCCAAGTGCCCTGCTTGCCTCGAGCACTGTCAAGTTTGGTTGTCAACGTCGAGTCACTGCTCGAACTCAACCATCCCAACCTTTGTGCGCTACTTAATTCTTCTTAGCTTGTTTGTCCTCGTGGTGCCTCTTGCGCGAACGGTTGGCCATTCCTCTGAATGTTATTCTTGGATGCCCGCTCCTTTGAACGACAACTTTCCTTACAACACCATGTCTGTTTTCCCCAAACGGTCGCGCATGCTGGCTGCCCTCAACGCAGCCCCGCTAGGTCCCCCACATTAGCATGCTAGGTGTTTTTATGTGTGCTTGTTCTGCTCTGATACAAACTATCACAAACGTAGCTGGTTTTGCCTAAGTTGTGCGGCACCCTTGCGTGTTCGTCCGTAAAGGTCAGCCCTCCCGAAACCTCCTACGATCCCTTAGGACCCGTAAAAGAGAAGACGAGACAGAAAAAGTGCTTCGTATGGGATCCGCAAGCAACCCTTTCAGCAAACACTTTATAGCCAATGCAAATTCCAACAATGGACTTCACAAGCTCAGAACGGTTGCACAACAAAGGTATAAAAATTGGTCCACTACAAATCGAAATCTAATACAAGTGTCCACCTGACACAAACTCTATGTACAAGCCTATAATGACCGCCAAACTCACTTAAATAGGGCTGTTAAGCCTTTGACTAGCCCTTTACAAGCTTTACAAAGCTAGAACAAACCGAAAAGACATGGACATGCATAAGCATTATACCGAATAAGCCATTTACAATTTGTCTGTAATAGGGTGGTACGTATCGGTCCAACAGGATACTGGTACGTGGACCGCCCATTACCGGTTGGTACAAATTTTCTAATAAAAAATTATTATTATTATTTTTAATATGCGACGTCGCCTCCTCCTCGGGCGACATCGCCGAGGCGACTTCTTGGGTGACGTCGCACGGGCGATGTCGTTTTTTTCTTTTTTCTTTTTTTAAATATATAATGTCATTTTTTATTTTTTAATAGAAAAAATTATTATTTATTGTCTTTTTAATATGAGACATCGCCTCCCTTCTCGGGCGACATCGCCGAGGCGACTTCTTGGGCGATGTCACCTAGGAAAAAATATATATAATTATATATATAATATTTATTTATATATTATATTTATAATTATATATAATATTTATAATTATATATATCTATACCGAACGGTACATCAAAATGTATCGTTCGGTATACGGTACCATACCGTACCGAAGAAATATCGAAACTCTGGTATGGTACGAAAATGTAGACTTTGCTATAAAATTTCTAAAACTTCATACTCTTGTTTTGGAACCTCTTGGATAGTTCGTTTCCATAGTGGCTTAATCTAGTCTTAAGCCTAATCGGCATCTATTTCCCTGGGTAGAATTTGATGTTTTTTCTCAACTACTTGTTCTATGCTGATATCATGGATCTCCAAATTTTAAGTTGATAAGTGATGTGTTATTCTGCATCCTAAATTTGAAATGTATGATGAGGTAATCAAAATTTTAGTTGTCTTCATATATATATGGGCAGAAAAAAGGTGTTATTTCTTGATATTCAAAATTGAATGGTGTAAATCGTGCCCATGATGCTGCAAATCTTACAAAACTAATTCCTGTCACTCACGTCCATAACTGTCAGTCTGTAAGTAACTCCATGGGCTTAGTTACACTGAAAGTGTGGAATACTTATATAACAAATGTAGTTTGAGTTTGACAAGCCAAAAAGTTTTCAAGGATTGTACATTGGAATCTTCACCTGGTGGTTAGCAGATAATGATCTGTGGTTGGATCTTTGTGGCCTAAATTAGAGGTCAGAAATTGTACAACATGGTGGCTAATGCATAGTGCTGTATTCCTACTAGGCAGCATTTGGTTTGGAGTAAAGCATTAAAAGGTAGGTTCTATTTGGTTTTCCATATAGCACCACAGGGCAAGATTGGTTCCTATTTTTATTTTGTAAGAAAAAGAAGTCTCTGAATACCTATGATGCTACAAACTTAGGGACTTCTACTAAACATAATGCCTTATCTATAGTTTAAGAATTGCCATATGATGGTTTCCAACATTATCTTAATACCGGATTATGTATAATTTTGAAAATGCTATGGTTTTGAGTGGCTTACCCTTTTCTGCAAGACCTGTTGGTCTCCAAGACCCCATAGAAATTAGGTGGGTAATAGTAGTCTTTCAATCAAAGGTATGTCCTTTTCTATCAGTTAATGGCTTTTTCTGTGCCATAGTGTATTACTCCAGGGAATGCAGGTGGCAAATCAAATATCTATATGGTCATGAATTCATGATACCCTATTCTGCCAGTTACAAGCGAAAGCTAAATAATTCGGGGCAGCAAAAGAGAAAAAAAAAAGAATTATAAAGAAAACAAGGTCGCTTTAGTTTAATGCTCAAAATCTGGTACAATCACTTCATGATCCTTGCTAAAAGAAGATTTATAGGCTTTTAGTTACTAAATAATGGCCCTTCTAAATTTGGATAGTTTGAAGTATGTTTCAGAAATTCCACCATGAAGTCCAATAAAATGATCCAAAGAGAAGGGTAGTTCAATTATTATCATAAATCAAAATCATTCCTTGATCAACCAATTTTTAGGTTTCACCGAATGCTAGGACTTTGTTCTTCTTTAAAAATTGTACTCTAATGATAATTCATAAAGTTCATATAAAATTAGTGTAGTCAAAAGCACTAGGTGCTAAGGTGCCAAATCTAGAGGCCAATGCTTGGGCTCAGGCATGCACCTGGGTGCACTGTCCACCTGGACCAATTTGAGGTGCTCAAGCATTGTCTTGCACGGGCACCTAGGTGAGAGCGCCCATTAATCGTTGTCTAAAATCCCAATTTTATGTGCATAGCTTTTGGCACATTAAGTGCATTGTTATTTGTCATTTTTGTCAATGGCAATCTATTGCAATGGTTATGTTGTAGTATTTTAAGAAAGCTTGGCCCTTGAGGATCTATGATCTTAGTGTTCATTAATTATGCTTATGGGCATTTAACTGTTGACTTTTCTTTTCCAATTTAATAGTAATAAGTGATGTTAGATGTTCTAGCTTTGTCAAACCACTTAAATATGTAAAAAAATAAGTTGCACAAATGTGATTTATTTTTGAGACTAACAATAGGATATTTTGCTATTATGTTCTCTAGACAAATATTGAACTGAATTCAAGCATTTCAAAATTTACTAATTCTTTGTTTCCTACAGATCTTTGTGAAACTTTCTTGGCATGTTTGGTAGTTTCTGATATAATTTGTTCAGATTTATTATTGAGTTTTTCACTTATATTGTCTTTTAAAAATGGGATTAGCTGATTACATACTTCATTTATGTTCAATGTATTAAATGGTTATGCATTTATAGACCAGATAGCCATAGGCTAGCATCATAATATTTCTTTCTTGATCAGTTGGTATGTGATTGTAAATGGATTCATGGTTTTTCAGTTATGCAGCAATGGCAGGCTCCTCTAAAGCTGATAGAAACAGTCTGAACCCAGTAAATATTTGTGCTTGCCTCATTTACATAAATTAATTGAAAACTTTATTGATTGCTTTATATGGAATTAATTATCAATGCTATTTTGAAGCTTAAGTTCCATTTTCTATTTGTTCTGCATTAGTAAAATATGAATTTTATAATAATTTTGGTTAGAGTAGCAGAGTTTCTTATTGTAATATTACTAGAATTGATGAAAAATGTTTTGAAATGTTTTCATGATTTCTTGATGAGCTAATTTCCATGTCACACCTTCCATCTCAACAGACCTATGAGCATTTTGATTTCAGGCACGTTAAATTTTCGGATTCAAATAAATGCAGACTTGCTAAGTCATTGTACAGTATATGGGATGGTTTGACAGTTTGTAATGTACAATAGATGTTTTATGGGATGATTAGATTGTAATTGTCACTCATTCTTGTACAGTATATGCTGTGAGACAGTGCTATGCAAAAAGTTATTTAACCTTATCTTTCTGATAAATCTCAAAGTGATTTACCCTTGAGCAGTAAATTAATTTCTGTAGTCTGAAACATACAATTTTTTGTTGGAAAACACCCGAGTAGGTGTCTTGTCTGGCGTATTGACATGTTTTTGAGTGAGATGTATTTTTTATCAGTTATTTGTACTCTAGTTATGTGGCAAGCAAATAATCTTCTTGGATTGTTGTCCTTCGTGCACAATTTGAAATTTTAGCTATTGTGCCATTGGGGTTCTGTAAGATGCAAATATCATATTTCAATGATTAAAGGCAAAGAAGTATTTGTCACACAACCGATCATGCTAGAACTGACAATCATATACTCATATATGGCTTAAATGGATGGCAGCAATAATCATACAAACTGTGTCAAAGATCACCTGGTTGTATGGCTTGCTTATGAATAGTATTTTTCTCCATTTTATTTCAGATTTAGTTTTCCTACTAATTTCATAGGCATCACACTTTTTGTTGCTATTGATTTATTGTATCTTGGATATCTTCCCTTGACATGCCAGTTGTTTTTTTTTCTTTTGAAAAAATATTATTTTAAAATCATATTTTAATTCTTGCTATGTATATAAGTTCTGTATCATCTTCAAGACTTCTTCATAGTTTGTGCCAAGGTTTTCTATATTTTGGTCTGTTACCAATATCAGTTCTTGAGCAAACTGGTCTAGTACTGGCATGATGGGATGCATTGTACATTGGTATGCCCCATACTCTTCGAAATCTGATTGGAGGAGGAGGATGCGGGAAGGATTGGTAGGAAGAGAAGAAGACAAGGAGCAGGTGGTGACTGAGTACTTGAAGAAAGAGGAGGTGGTGATAATAATGCAACTGAAATGGAAGTGGCTACCATGCCACAAGGAGGATATGACATGATGTAGCAAGAGGCAGCAAGAGAGGTCCAAGGAGAGAAAAGAGAAAGAGAATAGTAAGGGAACGAGAGAGAGAGAGGGAGAAAAAAAGAGAGCAAGAGTCAATTGGAACATGGGTATCTTGAAAGAGAAAAGACAGAAAAAAGATAGAGAGAGAGAGAGAAAGAGAGAGAGCCACTTGTGATTTTTTTTTGCTTAAGAAAAAAATGTGCGTATTCGATTGAAGAAGCATGGGCATGGACACAAGATGACATGACAAGGACACGATGTCACATTCTTTTTAAAAAAAATTAGGATACAGACACGGTGAGGACATGTGTATTTATATATATAATATTCTATTAACATGAGTTTTACAATATTTGTACTTAAATTTTGTAAACTCTATAATGTGAATAAATAATTATCATCATATAGGTTGAAACCATTAAAATAAACCAAATGTAATTATCCAAAATAAAGGTTGAGTACATCAAATAATATTTAACAATCTCTAGAATTTTTTTTCTTTGCGATGACGATAATTTATCTCCATTGCGATGATTTTCAGATTTTTTTTCCTTGCTACGGTGATAATTCATCTCCTTGCAAAATTCGAGCATAATGTCGCATGTGAGGGCCACACGACAAAGCATGCGGGAGCGAAGTGGTAGTGGTGTCATGTCCCACAAATAGAATTGAAAATAAATCAAAAAGACATGGAGACGTGTTGGGGTCGTATTCGGTTGTGTGTCATAGTTAAACAAGAACACATCCATCAAAAGAATGTGTTTGTACTTATTAGTATCTAATGGTAGTCAAACTTTTACCATGCATTACTATTTGATATTGGGTTGTTTACCATCCTCTAAGCTTGGTATGGTGAGTTCATGGAGTGGGAAAGCTCATGCCATATTAAATGGGTGAAATTGCTCAGTTTGTATCCTAGTTAGTTGTTGGACTAGTAAATAACAACCTCTATCGATCTGTCATGGATGTAGTTGGTTTTGTCTAAGTCGTACGACACCCTTGCTTGCCTGTCCACAAAGGGTGAGCTTCTCCGAAAACTCTTATGATCCCTTAAGGACCTACAAAAGAGAAGACGGGTTAGAGAAAGTGTTTAAGTTGGGATCCATAAGTAGTCATTTCAGCAAATACTTGATAGACAATGCAAATTACTTATGTAGACTTCGTAAGCTTTGAAATTAGGCGAGCGACAGCGAGAGTGGAAGCGACGAGCGATGAGCGGCAACGGCAGATTAGGGTTGGGGAAGTTGGTGAAGTCGCGAGAGAGGCTGATATCGGTGATTTAGTTGGTTCAATTGAACCAACTAAATCATCGGAGATCGAACCAGACCTAAAATTCTGGTTTGGTCGCCTAGTTTAACCTGGGCGCTCGCCCGAAGCGCCCGACGCCTGGGCTCGGGCAAGTGCCCAAGCGGCGCCTCTTTGAAGTGTGCCACCTAGAAGTATAGCGAGGCTCTCGGGCCTCGCCTCGCCTCGCCTCGCCTCGCCCGAGCACCTAGGCGAGCACCCGAGCACCTTTTTAAATCATTGGACTTGTTTCTAGGCAGCTTTGCCTTTGTACGACGATTACACAACTTGCGTTTATAAGCTTGAAACGACCATAAGAGTTAACCAAAATGGAGCTGCCAAGCCTCTTGCAAGCTCTCTACATGTTGTGCAAAGTATGAACAAAATCGAAAGACATGGACATACACGAGCATTATATCAAACACTTTGTTTACAACTTTGTCGGGTGACATTCTTCTTGATTGATTCTTTTGACGTCCTCGTCGAAGCCTTTGTAGAATATTCAATCTTCTGCTCCAGTTATAACGCACCTCTTGGCTCCTAGTTACACTCAGTCGTTGTTGTTGAGTGGTCGAACTTTGATCCGCCATGCTATTTTAACTCTCCAATGACTTTGATCTGGTATAGAGTCAGTTGAGTTGTGTTTATCCTTGTTGGTTCTTGAAGACCCTTTAGATGAAGGAAAAAACCTTCCTTGTAATGCGTTACTCTCGCAAACGTCTCTTGCCACTTGAACTAAGTGGATGCATGTTGGAGCTTTAACGAGCATTGCCTCGTAGACTTTGAAATTTTTAAGGTCTTTCTTCCGCAAAATTTGCCCATCGATTCTTCCTCTATTTAGTTGTCGCCTCCAAGTAGGTTCGCATCACTTTCGCTTTTGATTGACATTTTTTTTGGAAAATGAAGCAGACAATCTACTCTCGATAGCATTGATGACTATTGGTGATGATTTGATAACTATTGTCTTCCACTAAGTTTCTTCGAAGGATCTTTGAAAATGTGTAGAGCTCCTCTTCTGGATAAATAAGAGAATTAGGGTACTCAGTTTACCCTTCTCTTAAGAGTTGAGAAGGTAAAGGGTACTTGACTTCGCCCATCTCCTTGAGGGTTGTACTCCATGTATTGAGATGGTTACTAGCTATCGCCTGCTCTTTACTCACACTTTCGAAGCACCTAAAGTGTTTGCACTCCTTGCATTGAGTTAGCTATTGTGATTCACCTTCTCATTGTCATCAAACTTCTGGAATATAAGAAGTTTTGTTTAAAAAGAGCAAAATTTTGCCTGGACTTGGAGCAAGTCTTGAATAGTTGTTGTCGTCTCTGGGATTGTATCGTCTTCTCCAATATTTCTACTGCCTATTCCTCTGAGTAGAAAAGGTACAACATTGGTACTGTTTACTTCATTCCTTGATCCAGCACTTTTGCATGAACCTGAAGTCCTCCACTTTTGACTATTTTGATGAGAAGCCCGTTGACATCGGTCTTGCAAAGTTCCCTGGCCTTTGCTCTTGAGCCTTCTCTCAGTATTTGAAGTTTGCCTTTGCATTCTCCACTTTCCACGGCTCCTTTTATAATCAAACACTCTCCCTCCATGAGAGCAAGGGGTTGATGACACCATGGAAGCCTCGCCTCTACGGTACTATGGCACTGCTATGCCTATTGCCCTACTATCTGTCGCCTTATATCTGCATCACTTTTTTTGCGATTGGTTGATCCGCTTCTACGGCACTATGGAACTTCTCCGAATCCACCTTTATTCTAATCAACGTTTGGTTTTGGGTAGCTGATTCCCTCTAGACTCGTCATCGCTTTCTCTCCCCTTTCGACCACCTGCTTCAATACCTTTATATTCTCCAAGTAGTTTCCCTTGGTCGATAGAAAGTCCAGCTGTAACTTCATTGCATGGCCTTCGCTATCATGTTGCAGGGCTCACACTGATTTTATTCTCCTTTGCTTTATTCGTTGCAATGTTTGCTTACTTGGCTTTATCCTCTGACTTGTCGAGTTTTCTCAAGCGAATATGAGATTTGGAGTAGTCCAACTCTTCAGCCACTCCCGATCATACCTCTATATGATGAAGCTCCCACCATGGGATTTACTGGTACTTGTACTTGGAATTTTCCCTCGATGGTATACAGCTCTCGTATGCTGATGATCAAGTCTTTTATCCAATGCAAAATTCTATGTATGCATAGAAGACCCGCCTCTATGATAGCATGATATTCACTCCATGAATCCATAGCCCTTCTAGCCATTGTGTTGTTCATTGAAATGGAGCTCCTAGAAACTCCTGATCATACTTTCATATAATCAAGTCCCTCGCGGGATTTCTCTTGTGTGTTGCATTGTTTTGAACTGTTCCACCACGATCCGCACACCATATTGCCTCCTAGTGATATCTCTATCGTATTCTAATTTTTGTGGGATGAACTCGGATTGCAATCTCTCAATGTGTGACCTTCGCCAGTACATCGCAGGGCCTCTATTGCCTCCAATTGTGTTATTTCCTTTGGCAATTGACCTTCATCCACTTGCTCTCGGGTCATACCTGGACAAAGTACATCTCTAAGACAGTTTGTCGCCTAATAGCGCCTAATGTCCATTGAGTTCACTAAGGTTGGTGCACCATCATCTGCATCCAAGGTCTCTGCCCCCTAACACAAACTCTGCTACGTATTGCTTTTTTCGCGGTAACTTAAATGGCATCACTACGATATATTCTTTAAGAGTACTTGTTTCCGTATCCTTTTGCCTCATGCCAAGGCCTTCTGACCCCAACTTCGCCTTCGCAAGTTGAGTCTTATTAGTTCCTTCGTCAAATGCTTCGTTGAGATAAGGTGTATGTGCCTTCAAAGCTCCCTTCAACTTTGGCACCATATAGGTTGAGTCTGCTCCATCAAAATGAGTGACCCATGGAATGACATAATCCGCTCCCTTCAACTTTGCAAGAGTTCATGTCCTTGACCTCTTTTCAAAGAAAGCTTCGTGGCTCCACTCCATGTTCCATCTTTTATGTCGACTCCTTTTATGTGTCTTAGGCACTTCATCAAGTTCCACTCAGGTTGCTCCGCTCATCGGTTTGTATTGAGTTGATAGTGACCCTCGCACCTAGTATTCCAAGGGTTAGGCCATCGTTGAGTTCGATCTCCATATGGACTATAAGTGTGTCTTCATTTGGTGTTGCCTTTGGTAGCTCTCCCACTTGATGTTGTAATGCGTCCACTAATGCATTACTTCATGCGATATCATGTAGCGACTCTTCGTCGCTCGTTGGGTCCGTTGGGCTTTTTGAAGTTGTCTTAAGGTACCTCTCATCAACATGTGTGGTCCATTGCATATGATTCTCCCTCTGGAGAACCGAGACTTATCTCTCTTGGATATCTGTCCCGTTGAAGCAAATTTTCTTTTTGCATATTTTCAAAATTTCGAAGACCATCATCCCCTTGGACTACTCCGCCTTGTTAAACGAACTGTGCATTGTTTCGCCCCTACAAATGTACTTACTAGATTGCGACTTTTTTCAATACAGCGCTCGCTGTGCCTCATGAGGCCTAGCAACATGCTGAACTCGTTGCACACTTTAGCCTCCGACGGATGTATCATTCCCATGTTGAAGAGGAAGTTTTAATGCTATATGGCATCGAGTTTCGATCGCCTTATGATGGCCACGGACAGTCCATTGTCCATATACAAGTCCTTCCTTGCGTACCAAATTCTTCGAATTAGCAATGCCTTTCACTTTTGTGAGCTTTGCACAACTTTTTCGATCGCTATGCAACCCATCTTACCTTGCACGGTCTTATCCTTTGCCAAGCACCCCACTTGTCTTGAGCACCGTCAAGTTTGGTTGTCAACATCGAGCTATAGCTCGAACTCAGCCATTCCAACCTTTGTGCGCTACACGTTCTTCCCAACTCGCTTGTCCTCGTGGTGCCTCTCGCGCGAAGGGTTGACCATTCCTTTGAATGCCAATCTCGGATGCCTACTCCTCTAAGCGACTCCTTTCCCTACATTTCAACATCCGTTTCCCCCAAACGGTCACGTGTGCTGGCTGCCCTCAATGCAGTCCTACTAGTTCTCTCACATTTGCATGTAAAACGTCTCTAAGTGTGCTTATCGCTCTCTAATACCATCTGCCACAGACTTAGTTTTGCCTAAGTCGTGCGGAACCCATGTGTGTCCGTTCGTAAAGGGTTTGTCTCCTTGAAATCTTTTATGATCTCTTAAAGACCTACAAAAGAGAAGACATGTTAGAGAAAGCATTTAACTTGGGATCCACAAACAGTCATTTCAGTAAACACTTGATAGGCAATACAAATTACAAATATAGACTTTGCAAGTTTTGATTAGTCATATGACAATAGGTTTAAGGTGGTCCACCATGACCAAAAGTCCTCACAAGTGCTCACATGTCACTGTTGTGGAATAAGACAGTAAACCAGCTCTAGACACTATCCTAAAGGCCTATCCAGCCATGTGCCACCCGGATAGCTTTTGGATGCTGTACTGGTTGACACTTCGTACCACTTTGGGAGCCAGGAAACTCCCAAAATGGTTGCTTGGATTGTTTGTTTCTACGTAGTTTTGCCTCTGTGCGACGATTATACTGTGTTTATAAACCTGAAACAACCACAAAAGCTAATCAAAATAGGGCTGTTAAGTCTACTATAGGCCCTCTACATGTAGTGTAAAATATAAACAAAACTGAAAGACATAGACATATACAAGCAGTACATCAAATACCCTGTTTACAGCTTTGTCAATGACAGATCAGTATAGGGGTATTTTAAACCTTGGTTATGCTTCTTTTTGTTGAACTTCCATTTTAATTAATGTCTCCTTAGAAAATTCTAAGCAGTGTTCGATTTGATTTAATGAGCATCGAAGTAGATAATTCTAATAATTTCACTCCTATAATTCTGCCAAGGAAATAACATAACTTGTTCTTGTTTTGGTTTCCTATCTTTATTTCCTATGGTGTTGGTTTACATGAATCATAGGTGATATAACAGAAATTATTCCTGATATATGTGTAGGATGCTGCATTTAATTGGAAATCTAAACATATTTGTCTTATGTGCAGTCACCCCTCTGTTGTCCAAATCTATCTTCAAATAATAATTTGAACATCTTACAATCAGTGAGACTGGGAAAATACACTGAGGTGCGGTAGAATGGCTTTTTAAATTTGATATATCTTTTTCATAAGAATGCTACATGTATATTCATTTCCATATGCAGTGGTTTAATGATGTTTCAAACAATGATATCTCAAATAAATGTGAAGATGCTGTTAATCTTCTTTCTTCAAACTTTGGGTGTGAGGTAAGCTTATAATTTCATATAATTGCTTCAAAAATTATTTTTAAAAGAAAATTCATACTTAGAAACCTTATTTATAAAGGTGGAATAAAGTTGATGGTTCATGGTTGATGTAAAATTCATTTAAATATGTATTTATATATGCCTTCGTTGTTATTAAAGTTTCTCTTTTATGTCTCAAGATAATAGAGATTACATTACCAGAGATAGAGGAAATGCGGACTGCTCATATAGTTTCCATTGGTTCAGAATCACTCTGTGGATTAAATGCTTATTGTGAGGAAAGGTTGGATTTTTCACCCTTGTGAATTTAACTTCCTTTTGAGTTTATAGCTGCTATTACTAGTCGTTTCTTCGACTTGGCTACATAGGCGATTTTGTCTTCTAGATCTATGACTAGGAACACCCTTTTGAAAATCGAAGGTTTTAATGCTTCACCTTGACACTTCTATTGAGCTTTCTGCTTTTGCTTACACTGATGTCATACTAAATTTTAGTTAAAATATTAAGTTGATTTGCCATATGGTTTTTTATGGCATGAAATGACATTGTTGATTCGTATATATCTGTTCCTGCTGAACACATCAGGAGAAACTTGCAAAATCCATAGAGGGAAGTTCTTGTCCTAATATTTCTAGTAAGAATGTAGTAATTATTTTAGAACCTTGGACTGAAATTTACAAAGTTTTGTTTTAGAAATAACTTAAGCAATCAGTGAATAATTTCCGTTTTTTGAGTTATGTGTAAACCACAATGATATCAGTTTCCACTATATTAATTTGCTCTTCTATGAGCTATCTATTCAACCTCTTTTTCAAGGAAGTCCACTCTGGGTCTGACATTTTTGTCAACAAGAAGGGGTTACAAACTAGACTGCATTTGTAGCTGGCAGAGCAACTAATTGACACAATCAGACAACCAAGATCAGAACTTTTTTCAATAACACCACATCTTTGCTTGATACCAAAAGTTATGCTCAGCATCAACAAAAAGATGATTGTTCATCATCTTAACATCAATTTTGACTATTAACTACTCAGACAAAAGTTGTGGAAGTTTGCTCGATAGTGGTAATAGGTGATATAACAGGAAGTAGTCAAACATCATAAGATTTTAGTTGGCAACCAAACTACTTGTCCTAGTAGTTATCATTTATAATGATGGCTTGTCATCCAAGTAACCAAAGTATCTAAAGCCAAAGAACTTAATCTAGTCAAGTATTTCCAAAGGGTCAAGGAGTTAATTATGCACTTCGAGCAGATCAAACATTAATTTCAAGAAGAGAATATGAATTGGTCTCAACTTCGAGTTTGGATGGCAGGGTGATAGTTGACACTCTTTCCTTGAATCATAAAATTCCTAGAGGTTCGGACTTCAGACCACAAAAGAAAATTCAAATTGGATGGACATCATGTGATAGAAGATCATAGGTGAGTTGTTGATAATAAAACACAATGGTTTTTTCTAAAATAAACTTAGTTCATCTTGATCAGAAAGGTATTGTACAATGCCCCTGTTTGTAGCCTTGTCTTCATTGTTATAGTGGAAGAAGAATGTGCTTTGTGAAAGATGCATGTAGAACTATGTGAAACCACCTCTGAGGTCAAGCACTAATTTTTTATTATAAGACAAGTTTATTATTGACTGACCTTAAGACAATACATGGTCAAACTTGTTAAAAAATGTGATCAATACCAGAAGTTTGCCAGGGTGTCCTACCAGTCAACAATGGAGCTAATTATTATTGATAGGGTTTGGCCTTTCTTATAACATGGGATGAATCATAACTCTTCAACGTGTCTTTGGGATAAAGGGGGTCTCTAATCATAATTATTGGCTATTTTTATTAAACAAGTCAATGTTGAGCCACTTGCATGTATCATGGAGAACATGCATCTGGCTAGTCCAAATCGTCTATTCTCGTGAAAGACCTAAGTTTAGATTTTTTTTGTTGAAGTCTACATGATCACAGATTCATAGTAAATAATCATTAAATAGAGGTTATTTGGATCTATACAATATGTTTAATAAATCAAAACATATTTAAGATGCAGATTAACATATGCATATAAAGAAGACATATATATAAAAGTTTTAAACATAATATATTTGGTATAAAATTAGATTTCATCCTTGAAATTATGTCTATCACCACTAAAATGATCATCATGAGTCGATGGAAGGTGGGTCAGAGTTCTATATATTCCTATGCAAGGTATTCTTTCAACAATATCTAATGCTAGTAATTGTATGCCATTGATACAATAATGTGATTGTAATTGTGACCTTATCGTTGTAACAATCCATGTAGTAGGAGGCACCTTAGATAAAAATGACCATAGCAAGTATAACTCATTTGGAATATATGAACAAGACAATAGATGAAGAGAATTTCGCTTTTTCTATATTGTTGCTTGTATATAAAATGAAATACATATAGTCAAACCAAAGAAAAAGAAGGAAAGAAGTACCTAAATAAATCTAGGTGCTGATCTAGAAAATATACAGCTAACAACAAATAAGGTAATATAATTAGGAAGGGATCAACAATTATATCCTAGACTATTATGATGATAATCAAATCACAACAGATATTGACATATTTCAATGCTCACCCCCAAGTTGTCTCGAAGATACTCAACATCCCAGCATGCTAGTCAAGTGATCAAACTGTTGTTTTTGAAGTCCCTTTGTGAAAATATGTGCTACTTGTTTCTTGGTTGGGATAAACGGAATACATAACATTCCCTCATCCAACTTCTCTTTAAGAAAATGCCAATCAACCTCAATGTGCTTTATTCTATCATGATGCATCAGATTGTGAGAGTTACTAATTGCTGCCTTGTTATTTGAATATAACTTCCTTGGTTTTAAGAAACTCTTAACTCATTTAGAAGTCTTTTTAACAAAAAGTTCACATATTCCCTGTGCAATAGTTCAAGATTCAGCTTTAGCACTACTTCGAGCCAGTACATATGGTTTTTTATTTCTCGAAATCACCAAATTCCCCCCTACAAAGATACAATATTCAAATGTAGATGTTCTATCATCTATATTGCCAGCCCAATTAGCATGTGTGTATGTATTAACGTATACATTGTCCCTTGTCTTAAATATCAACCCTTTGCTTGGAGTTTGTTTGAGATATTGGAGAATTCTAAAGCTAGCCCTCATATCTCTTTATTAGGTGAGTGCATAAATTGACTTACAACACTAACAACGAAGGAAATGTCTAGGCTAGTGACAAATAAATTAATTTTCCAAACAGATGTTTATACTGTCCCTTATCCACCTTACTTTTCATGTTTGGACTTGGCTTGTGGTTGGGTTCAATAGGTGTTTCAAATGGTTTGCAACCCAACATACCACTTTCCATGAGTCAATCAATCGTATATTTCCTTTGTAATATTGAGATCCCCTCCTTGGTTCTAGCCACCTCTGTACCCAAGAAGTACCTTAATGATGCAAGATCTTCGATTTCAAACTCCTTGGCCAGGTTTTTAGTTTCTCTTGTTCAACAAAATCACACTTGTTAAGAAATGCCATCCACAGACACAATGAGGATTGAGACCTTTCCACTGTTAGCATGCTTATAAAATATGGTATGATTTGCTTGGTTTTGCAAATATCCATAACTCTTTAGAGCCTTAATAAATCTGGTGAACCATACTCTAGGAGATTGTTTTAGTTGATAGAGTGGCCTCTTTACCTTGCTGACTTTGTCAGACCCTAATGTTCCTTCAAAACCTGGAGGTAGATTCAAGTATACTTCCTCTTTTAGCATTCTTTACATCTAACTACTGTAGAGGCCAGTCAAAAATTGCTACAAAAGACAAGAAGACTTGAATGCTATTAATCTTTGCCACAGAGGCAAAAGACTCTTGACAATCTATCCCAAATATTTGAGTGTATTCCTTAGCCACTAGCCTTGATTTATATTTCTCAATTGACCCGTCGGCTTTATATTTCACTATGAACACCCATTTACAACCAACAGTTCTATATTCTTTAAGTAAATTTGTAAGTTCCTAATTGTCATTATTCTCCAATGCCCTAATCTCCTTGAACACAACCTTTTTCCACTTAGGCACAACTGGAGCTTCCTATATAGACTTAGGAATATCTGGGTTTGACAAGTTAGAAACATAGGATCTGAAAGAGGACAATATGTGATATGACACAAAGTTGAAAATAGGATGAATAGTACATGACCTTGTTCCTTTTTTAAGAGCAATAAGACCATTAAGATTTTGAAACTTCACAAGGTTCTAGGCTTAAAGAATGATGTGAAGTACCTGAGGTTTTATAATAAGTATACTTAGAGCTAACTCTTGTCAGACAATGTGTGGTTGTTGCCCCAAACCTTGTCGGTTATTCCACCTTGTATAGGCACATAACTCTGGTTGCTGATTATCAATTACTAAGTCTCCCCTTGTATTAGATTTTTTATGTTCTAGCATAATAGATTAAGGTTGCAGCATCAGATTGGTGATACAAGGGATAGGTTGTGGTTGTAGAGGTAGAGTTGTGATAGGAATAGATTCGGAAGGCGAATTCTGAGGGAGATGTACATGTGACAGGAATGAATTCAGAAGAAGAATCAAAGGTAGGGTTATAATAGTTTCACAAAACTTCTGTTTTATATGATTCTCCCCTTGAAGAGAAGTTTGGGAGAAATATGACTGATTTTAAAAAAAAAGTGACATCCATACTTGCATAGAACTGTTTGCAAGAGGATCAAAGCATTTGTATCCCTTCTGAGCTAGCGAGAAGCCTCAACATAGTTTTGCTTGCGGATCAAGTTTTGTGCTGTTGTGACTATGCATATGAACAAATGTTCACAACCAAACACCTATGGAGGCAAATTAATAAAGATTTGGGTTTGTGGATAGGTTGGGGGATATTTAGGGGTTTTTGAAAATTATATACTCGGTTTGGCATATTGGTTAAGTGAGATGCAGTTATGATAGCCTCTCTACAAAAAATGTTTAGGAACTCATGTGTAAACATAATGGCTCGAGCAATCTGTGATAGATGTTGGTTTTCCCTTTTGGGAAATCTGTTTTGTTAGGGTGTATCAATGCTAGATGTTTGATGGATAATGCCCTTTTCCATTAGAGTTTTCAAGAATGGATTTGAAGTACTTTCCTCCATTATCAGTTCTAAGAATTTGTATTTGGGCATGTAATTGGGTGTTGACTATGTTGAAACACAATTGCATCAGTATTATCAGATTTTTCTTTTAACATATATACTCTACAAACTCTGGTATGATCATCAATGAAGGTAATAAACCACTTAGTTCCAGTAGTGTTTTTGATTTTTGAAGTCCCCAAATGCCACTATAGATTAAGTAAAAAGATCAGGATTGTTTGTATGGCTTGTGAAGGGAACATGACATGATGATGTTTGGCAAGTTGATAGATTTCACACTGAAACTGAGAGATATTCTTATTCTCAAAAGACAAAGGAAACAACTTGTTCAAGTACATGAAACTAGGATGACCTAATCTGTAGTGCCATAACATTATTTCATCCTTATCAGAAAAGGAAGAGAAACTGCTTGTAGCTTGAGCTTGTCCATCCAAGGAAGCATTACCTTCAAAGTAATAGAGTTGATCAACATTTCTAGAATTGCTAGTGATCCTCCCCGAGCATATATTACAAGACTTATAATGAGATGGAAAGAATTTAGTCACACAATTCGAATCTTTACCAAGTTTGCTTATGGATAATAGATTTTGGGTTAGGTTAGGAATATGTGGAACAAATTGTAAAATTAGATTCTTTAAGAGAACGACAAAACCTTTTCCTGCAACTTGGGACAAAGATTTATCAATAATACGATCTTTAAGGTTGTGAACTTTAAGGTTATAGGGGATGGAGTATAAGAGGAGAATATGTGATAAAGGCTAGTCATATGATCACTAGCATTTGAATCAACTGTCCAAAGTGCTTGGTTAGAGGAAATGTGGGGGGTAGTAGGAGTACTAGCTTGCTTTGCATGAGAATATGTAGGAGATGGATTTGTGGTTGTTTGAGATTGGCTAAGGAGTCCATACAAATGTTCTTGCTGTTCCATACAAGGTGTCTCAAAGCCTTCCTGATTTCCTTTTACTTGAATCTGTGGTTGCCTGTATTCCTTTAACCCCTTTATGTGTTGCTATTTTTTTTTTTTCTCTCAGTTTTGAGGTTTACCGTGCAATTCGAGCATGTCTCCTTGGTGTCTTTTGCTTTGTTATAATAATCACACACCACCTCCTATCTTTCTTGTTGTCTTTGATGTTGGGAAATATCTTTGAGCCTGCTAAGGCAAAGTTTTCCACTACATGCTGGCCATAATTTACCTCTTTACTAAGTAATTCTTGTTGGCTTTCAGCACTTCAAAAGTTCGAACTAGGGTAAATGCTTCATCAAGATTAGGAAAAGGTTCTCTACTAAGGACACGATCACATATCTTATCAAATTCAGAGTTTAACCCCAATAAGAATTGAAACACCATCTCTTTCTCTAACAAGTTTCTCAGCCTTGTAGTGTCGGTAGCAGATTCTATCTCTAAAATCTAAATTTTGTTATAGGTATAATTCAACGAATAGACCTTGTAGATTATTCTATCACACTTGATGTATCTTGTTTCATTTTTTTGAATTTTCTTTTTGATTTGGAAAATCCAAGAAGTAAAACCTACTTTAACTTAGGCTTTATTGACAACATCCCAAATATCGCTAACCAAATATCTTGCTGATTTTTGGTTACATGAATTGAAGCAGTCACAACATCACTGTCATGATCTTGATCTCCCAAGTTTTGTATGACGCATCTTCCGAGGTTGGTGCCTTTGTAGCCCCATTTACATCTTTGAACTTCCCTTTACTAATTAAAGAGATCTTTATGGATTGAGACCACTCCATAAAATTTCTCCTGTTAAGTTTAACAGTAGAGATTTGAAGGGTATTACTCTCAAATTGAAGGAAAGATTGAGTGTGAATAGGTTTAGGAAAAATGACCATCACCATGCAATTGTTTGCCATGATATCCATATTAGTGGGGAGATTGTGAATACTGGAATCCTATCAGGTTAATGTCTTATATGCTCTATCTTGTCTTCTTGTAATCATCTACTGTTTTTTCTTTTCCTTTATCCTCATGTCTATAAATGAATGGCAAGGATTTATGTGCATTGTAATTGATTAAGGGCTGAAGTTTCAGTACTCGTTCACTTACAAAGAGAGAGGGCTCTTGAGTCGTGGATCTACATAGTTGCTCAGGATGCCAAGCATATTGAGAACTTTCTCTTCGATATAGACTAGTACATTAGAGCGGTCCCAATTCAAATAAGAGGATTCCAAGGTGTCATTAGTGATAATGTATCTAAGTGGCGATGCAAAACTTTTGGTGGCACATTTGTTGAGAGGATTGCAACACAATAGTTGCCATATCGTGACTTAGGCAGACTTGAATATGAATTACGAACTTAGTTTATGCCAAAGAACACTAAATTCATTGCGTGGTATATGTTGAGGCATTTCATCTAACCATGATAATTCGGGAGTACGTGAAGTGGTATTTTGCACTAATGCTGGATATACATGATGTGTTTGAGAAAGAAAAACTTTTCAACTTACTGAATAGTTCAAAGCCTAGGCTAATGTCTATGAGCTAGCAAGTGCAATCGTGAATGCATAATGACTTATAAATTTCTCTATAGCAACTATAGGGAAAAAATACTCATATGAGAAGTGCTCTCTGAATGCTTTTGAATGAAAGGACTCAAAGAACAGAGGACTTTAATGGAACATTTATGTAAAAGGAACAACCTAGAATCTCAGATATTCCTTTTTCCGGGTGGACGTCATTCGATGGAGTGTTAATAGAGGAAGTGGGCTCTCAATGCACTTATGACTTCTTTTATAGAGGAAAAGAGAAAGGCTATGGGAAAATCATCTAACTCAAGAAGGTTGTGATTGAGTAATGATTAAGACATCACCTAGACCTTATATGGGAGCTATACATTTGTTGACCGCATTGCTAGTTTAAGTCCGAGAGAAACTAAGGAGGAGCCAAAAGAGAAGGCTGACTCTCTAAGCTTGAGCACGCCAAAATCGAGTAGCATTGAGGGATTGTTGAAAGGATGAATCCACAAGTGGGGGAGCATTAAACTGAAGGAGACAAAGGGACATTAGAACCTATTGATGTTTGTGGACATTAAACTGAATGAGAAGACAACTTGCACATTGGACACAGAAGCCATACACAAGTCCATAGCAAATAGAGAGGCAAAAGACTCGGACTGAAATTAATGAAGTGTTTGAGCCACATGAAGGCAGTTAATTTGAAAGCAGATCCAGATGAGTTGATTTCTTTGGCTTGGCGAAGGGATATCAAGATGAGAGTCAAAGGGACATTACTCCCTTTGCCAATCCTATTTTTGGAGTGGCAAAGGGAGTCAATATCAAGATGAGAGATTGAGCCGGAGTACCAACTTCATGGCACTTCCATTGCATGATCTCTATGTCTTTCTCGGACTAGAGTTTCTTAAGGGGCTAAGCAATACCCATGACATTCTTGAATTTTCTTTTGTTGATCGGAGGTGACTCTCCATGCATGGTGCCACTTTTGAAGAACACATGCTCTCAAGAAAGCAAGTGGAAGAATAATTTAGACAGGAAGACCTTACTTATCTTACAATGATATAGCTAGAGTTGGAAAGCCTTGATGCAGGGTGCAAGTCTATCAAGATGAACATTCTTGAAGAATATGCCAACATCAACCCTTTCTTTGTGGATGCAATGTGGAATAATAGTTTGAATTCGATGAATTTGAAGATCCTGTCAGCCATCCATATTGGGCATCACTCAGAATCAAAGAATTTATGGGACCTCTCCTATTAGTTGTTGTGTGATAGATTGTTCTAGAGCTTATTTGTACTTGTGAGCAATGTTTGCAATACCGTACCATACCGAAGTTTCAACACGTCTTTGGTATGGTACAGTATCGAATACCGAACGGTATGTTTCGGCATACCGTTCGATATATATATTTATAATTATAAATATTATATATATAAATAAATATTATATATAATTATATTTTTTCCCCAAACGACGTCGCCCACGCGACGTTGCCGAGAGAAGTAAAAAAAAAACGATTTTTTCTATTAAAAAATACAAAAATTGACGTCGCCCATGCGAAGTCGCCTCGGCAATGTCACCCGAGAAGTTGCCTTGGCGACGTTGCCAAGGCTCGGCGATGTCACCGAGGAGCAGGCACGACGTTCATATTAAAAAATAGAAAAAAAATAATTTTTATATTAAAAAAAAAAATTGTACCGACCAGTAGTGGGCGGTCCGCGTACCGGTATCCTATCGGACCGGTATGTACCACCCGTACCGGGTAGTATTATTCGATATTGCAGACCATGCTTGTGAGTATCTCGATGTTCTCAAGAAGACCGACCGAGTGGACTACAATGCCAAGTAAAGTCTAAAGAATCAAAGTTGGTAGTGGCCTTGCAATAACTATTAAATCACCTTTCGGTGATTGACTGTGCCAAAGGTAATATGTTTGTATACAGTCCTCTTGTCTCAAAAGCAAAGGATAACATAGGCCTACTAGGAGGAGATGATGATGGATTCAAATGTGAGGGGCAAACTTCACCGAACAAGACCATAAACTCATCATGCTCAAGGACACAACACTAGCAAAGGTCCAACTAGTAACACACAAGCTCTCGCCAGGTGATAGCTCTAAGGGGCTTGAATGCAAGTATGAAGATGATCAATGTTGATCATCTCTTGTAAATTAATAGAATTGAAGGATTCAGTGAGAAGCACTCCAACCTTGCTAACTTCCCCAATTGAACGTACTCAGTGGCGAGCCAAAAGAAAGGGGATGGATTAAAGTTGAGGACTTATAAGTGGAAGCAGGAAAGCACGATACAGTTGAAGATGATCAACTTGTAGCTTACAAGAAGGTTTAGACGAGGAATTGATGAATTGAGATCTTAAGTCTACTAACGAGGTAGGAGCCATCAACAAGATACCTTAATATTATAATTAGTTGTGTCCAAGGTTTGACTTACCGGTCTGAGCTGGTGTGGCGGTCGATCGTTGTGCCGCTTTGTGTCGATGTATCGACACACGGTATGCTGGTGCATACTGATGTGTCAATGAGGAAGAAAAAGAGGTTGAAGAGGAAGGTCCAATGGAGGAACAGAGGAGGAAGAAGGAGAAAGGAAGAAGGAAAAGAAAGAAAAGGAGGAGAAGTGCAGCGATACCCGGGAAGCAGTGGCAACAGTGGCAGCGTCGAAGGGAAGCAGTAGCATCACAAGGGCGAAGTGGCAATGCCACTGCTGCATTGCAGCGGTGAAGCAGTGAAGAGGTAGTGCCGCTGCAGCATCGCAGCTACGAAGCAATGTAGAGGTAGCATCGCTGCAGCATTGCAGTGGTGAATCAGCAAAGAGGTAACATCACTGCAGTGGTGAAGCGGCGAAGAGGCAATGTTGCTGCAGCATTGCAGCGGCGAAGAGACAGTGCCATGGCTTCGTACGTGAGAAGAGGCCTAATATGTTTTGTTTAAAGGCTGAAATGGACTAGGGCCCACCAATTTTTTATTTTTCTATTATTTGAATGCAGACCACCCTAAACGGGGTGGTCTGCATATTGGCCCATGGCCGGACCGGTATGTATCTCCAAAACCATGCCGTTTTGGGTGGTACAGCAATTCTTGGTTGTCTACCTCAAGCTCTAAGCAATAGCAACTTAATACTACAAACTACAAAAGCCACTAAAGCCACACCAAAGGAAAACTTTCAAATTTAGAAGGCCCATATTGGACCTCCAAGGTCATTTTGCTAGCAACATATCGATCATAAACTTTAAGGGAAATGATGTCCAAACTAGTTTTGTTAAAGGATGGTTGGACGCTTGCCTATGGTTTGGTTAAGGCAAAGGCAATGTTGGAGCGCCTCAAATGTCTTCAAGCGAGGTGCCTCCTAGGTGTGTGCCTCAACTTAGGCATCAAGCATTCAAGATGTTTGCCTAAGCTAGCCCAAGGCTACGCTCAAGTTGGGCTCCACCTCAGTCATGCACCCCCCCTCCCCCGTCCCCCGAAATATCACATTCATGAGGTGTGACCCTATCTTAAATCGATAATAATATAATTTTAACAATCCAATCCAGGATCCAAACTAACAATTTGAGAATACTAAGAACCATTCAAAAATAATATTTACACCCATAAAACCTATGCAGTTTATAATCATACACCACTTCACCCATTGATTAAAAAAAAAATTCAAAGCCAACTCAACTGAGCATCAACCACATCATAAATTCATAATTGTGGAAATACATATAATTACAAAACCAACATTTACCATAAATTCATATCCTTATACAAATTAAACTTATCATTCTAAAATCCTGAACATGAGAGGTCCTTTAAACTTTTACACCACATAAGTATAGACATATCCTTAACATTTCATCAGATGTAAAGTGTAATATACAACAAAAACCTATCAACCAACAAAGATCTTCTAGCTTTTCACTGCTTTAGCCCAATTCTAGCTTTTCAGTGAGTGACAAGATAACCTGAAAAATTTATATAGCAACGGAGTGAGCATAAAAAGCTCAGCAAACGACTAATATATCCATGGCGAAAGGAGAAGTTCAAGTAGGTTTGGTATCAAAATACAAAAGCAGAGATACAAGTGTTCATTGAAAGCATCTCATTTGAAATAAAATCACAAAGGGTTATCTCATTCGAAACATACTTAGTTAAAGCAATAGGAGAAAGTAATTGAAGTATATCATTGGCATAAGAAGCATTTAGGCAAGTATCAAATGGCATATGAAGAATTTAGTGCATATCAAAGGCATAAGAGTATTTATGAGCATAACAATGACATACAAAACATTTCAAAGCATAACAAGTGAATCGAATAATAAACACAATTTTGTATATCATTTTTGATGTTGTATGTATTCTATTTTTATCCAAAGCGTAAATATAAACACATAAGCAATGCTTTGGATATCATATCAAAAACATAAAGGGCACTGTGGGATCATATACATAACATGGTTCATCCATTTTTGGATGACCACCAAACATAAGTCTCCCACTTCTGGGAGCTCCATCCACCCATGTTTGAGTGAAGTAAATGGTGGTCGGCAGAGCAATCGCGGGGCTCTCAATACATATCCTTTACCATTTCTCGCAAAGGTCTAAATTATCCCACAAGACACCATAGTACAATAGGATAGTATGAATAATAAAATTGGTACATATCGGAAGCACATGCGGAACAACGAAACGTATATGTGCCTTTACGAAATAAATGTGATGCAATCATATTCTTTCACAAATAGATTCATGTTTGCAATAATTGAAGGTCAAGATTATATAGGAATTCAAAACAATCATGTGTAGCTCAATGGAAGTAAAGATTTCAGCTAAATTCAATTTCCAAAGGAATGAAACAACAATAGGCCATATCGACAAAGCTTGATTCTAGTAGAATTCGAGGAGCATATTGCAAAAATTATTTGGGAAATCAATTATGCTCCAATTTGCTCAAAATAGATGTTATTGGAAAGCTATATCAATCTATTTTCGGATAAATCCAAATTTGTAAATTTTTGAGTTCTTACCAGAGAGTTACAAAAAATATAGTAAAGCAGGGTCAGAATTTATCTTTGTTTTTCAGAATTGGTAGAATCTATTGAAACAGATGTTTCAGTAGTCATATATACTTCAAAATTTTCAAATTAGGTGTCAAAAGAAAGATATACGAGTCTAGTTTCCAAAGAACCAAGTTTTGCATAAATCAGAGTTTCCACCAGAGAGTTATCAGCAATTCAATAACAGAAGATCATAAGTTGTGGTATCTGGTTTATCGAATTCATAAGGTCTACTCAATTATATGTTTGAGTAGACAAATTAACTCTAAATCTTTCAATTTTTGTATCAAATGAAAGTTCTATAAGTCTGTTTTTGTATGAATTAGGTTTTTTCTAAATCAGAATTTGGTACAAAAAGTTATGACTAATAGAGTATTGAAGGGTCAAAATTCGAAAAAATTCTAGATTCAACATTTGATGCATAAACGACAAAGATATCATGTATAAAGCCACAATCTTCTAAATTTCTCAGAATTAAGATGAAAGAAAGATCAAAATTTGTTGTAGGATAGGGTTAGAACATTTGCCTTAGAAAAATTTTGATTCCCAAATATGTGAGAATTTATGCAAAATCTTAAGCCAAGGCAAAATTTCTTCTTCTCTTTCTCTTCTCAAGTCTACGTTACAGCAAGTTTCCCACCTTTTTGTTAAGTTTTTCCTTTAACTTCTCATCTATTTGCTTAAGTTTTGGCTAATGCAAAGATAGTAAGGTGGCAAGCATGCATGATGGAAGCCTATGTGTCATCTATATAATAAACACAAGTGGCTCCATCCTTATATTAGTTAATGACACATGTCCTTTATTTCTTTTTTATTTTTTTAACTTAATATGAATCTTTCACAAATCCTATCAATTGCTAAGATTCATAGTTTGGTCCCTAGCAATAAACTTTTAATATAAAAATATTTAGTGCTAAAGAATTATTAAACAATTCTCATATTTACAATTTGGTCCTTACATTACAAACAAGCCCTTGTAAATTTTTTTCAAAAATGAGGGATATTACACTCTTCCCTCAAAAGAAAATTTAGTCCTTTAAATTTTTCATACCTCTTTCGGCGAAAAGATAAGGATAAGCTTTCTTCATTTCTTTCTTTAGTTCCCAGGTCGTTTCATTTATAGAATGATGGTTCCAAATTATTTTAACTAAAGTAATGATTTTATTTCTGAAGATCTTCTCTTTCTTATCAATAATCTGAGTGGGCTCTTCCTTGTAAGACGGACTTTCTCAATCACAATCGTCTCATACTCAATGACATGAGAGGGATCAGGTATATACTTTCTGAGCATTGAAATATGAAATGTATCATGGATATGACATAACGATGGTGGCAAGACAATCTTGTAAGTGACAGAATCAATTATTTTAAGGATCTTAAAAGGTTTAATAAACATTGGGTTTAACTTTCCTTTTTTTCCGAATCTTATAACGCCTTTGAAATGGGAGACTTTAGGAACGCAAAATCCCCTATTTGGAACTCGATATCTCGTCTCCTGTTGTTAACATAGCTCTTTTGGCTACTATGAGTTGTCTTTAACCTTTTTCTTATAACTTGAATCTTTTCAGTAGTCTCTTGTACTTTATCTGATGCTAACAACTTTCTATCGTCAACTTCCTCCCAATATATAGGCATTCTGTATTTTCGCCCATACAATGCTTTTGTAAGGAGTCATCTGAATGCTCAAATGGTAACTATTATTGTAAGTGAACTCAATAAGAGAAATATATTTATCCCATTCACCTCTCCAATCCATGACATAGGCTCTAAGCAAATCCTCAAGTATTTGAATTGTTTTTTTAGATTGACCATCAGTTTGAGGGTGATAGGCAGTACTAAACTTTACTTTAGTGCCTATAGAATCTTGTAATCTCTACAATCTAAAAAGAAATCTAAAGTCTCTATCAGAGATGATCTCCTTTGGAACATGATGAAGTCTTACTATTTCATCAACATACAAATCTGCAAGCCTATCAAGGGAATAAGTCATATTGATTGGTAAGAAATGTACAGATTTGGTTAACCTATCAATAATGACCCAAATAGCATCATGCTTTCTAGAGGTTCTAGGTAGTCCTAAAACAAAGTCCATGGTAATGCATTCCCATTTCCATTCAAGAATATCCAAAGGCGTTATAAGATTTGGGAAGAAAGGAAAGTTAAACCCAAGATTTATTGGACCTTTTAAGATCCTTGAAATAATTGGTTCTATTGCTTACAAGATTTCTTTGACACCATTGTTATGTCATGCAAGGTGCATGATGGGGTGTACCGAGAGTTTTTATATTTCAATACTCGAAGCGTCTGCCATTTAGAGTATTTTACCGATCGGTAAGCCGAAATCGATCGTTAAGTGTGCCGACGATAGCAGTCGAAATCGGCGATTCGAAGCCAGGTATCTTGAAATAGCTATCGAAGTGAAGCCGAAATTTCGATTGAGATCGCTCGATATCTCGTTCGTGACGACCGTCGGGAGATACCAACCGTTCCGCCCGGTAGAGGCCCATCCCAGAGGTATCTGTCGTCGACGATCTGCGACCGTGCACGCATCTGCCGGTGATGCAGACTCAACGAGACCTTGGTCATATGCATGATATATTTCATATTTCAATACTCAGAAAGTATTTACCTGATCCCTCTCATGTCATTGAGCACAAGCCAATTGTGATTGAGAAAGACTTGTCTTACAAGGAAGAGCTCACTCGGATCATTGATAAGAAAGAGAAGATCTTGAGAAATAGAATCATTACTTTAGTTAAAGTAATTTGGAAGCATCATTCTACAGATGAAAAGACCTAGGAACTAGAGGAAGAAATGAAGAAAGCTTATCCTCATCTTTTCGCCGGAAGAGGTATGAAAAATTTAGAGGACTACATTTTCTTTTAAGGAGGGGAGAGTGTAATATCCCTCATTTTTGAAAAATTTTTGTAAGGGCTTGTTTGTAATGTAAGGACCAAATTGTAAATATGAGGATTGTTTAATATTTCTTTAACAGTAAATATTTTTATATTGAAAGTTTATTGCTAGGGACTAAATTGTGAATCATAGCAATTGGGTAGGATTTGTGAAAGATTCATATTAAGTTAAAGAAAAAAAAAAGAAATAAAGGATATGTGTCATTAATTAACCTAAGGATGGAGTCACTTGTGTTTATTATATGGATAACACATAGGCTTCCATCATGTATGCTTGCCCCTTACTATCTTTGCATTAGCCAAAACTGAAGCAATTAGATGTGAAGTTGAGGGAAAACTTAACAAAGAGGTGGGAAACTTGGTGCAACGTAGACTTGAGAAGAGGAGAAGGAATTGTAGGAGAAGAAGAAATTTTGCCTTAGCTTAAGGTTTTACATAAATTCCCTCACATTTGGGAATCAAAATTTTTCTAAGGCAAGTGTTCTAACCCTATCATACAGTAAATTTTGATATCTGTTTTCATTTTAATTTTGAGAAATTTGGAAGATTGTGGCTTTATACATGATATCTTTATCGTTTATACATCAAATATTTAATCTAGAATTTTTTTGAATTTTGACCCTTCAGTACTCATTTAGCCATAGCTTTTTACATCAAATTCTGATTTAGGAAAAACCTAATTCATACAAAAATAGACTTACATAACTTTTATTTGATACAAAAATTGAAAGATTTGGAGTTAAATTGCTTGCCCAAACATATAATTGAGTAGACCTCATGAATTCGGTAAATCAGATACCATAACTTTTGACCTTCTATTATTGAATTGTTTATAACTCTTTGGTGGAAATTATGATTTATTCAAAACTTGGTTATTTGGAAATTAGACTCATATATCTTTCTTTTGACATCTAATTTGGAAAATTTGAAGCATCTATCAATTGATTCTATCAATTCTGCAAAATAGAGATGATAGATTTTGACCCTGTTTTACTATATTTTTTGTAACTCTCTATTAGGAACTCAAAAATTTATAAATCTGGATTTATCCGAAAATAAATTGATATAGCTTTCCAATAACACCTATTTTGAGCAAATTGGAGCATAATTGGTTTCCCAAATAATTTCTGCAATATGCCCCTCAATTCTGCCAGAATCATGCTTTTATCGATATGGCCTATTTTTGTTTCATCCCTTTGGAAATTGAATTTAGCTGAAATCCTTACTTCCATTGAGCTGCACATGATTGTTTTGAATTCTTATATAATTTTGTCCTTTAGTTATTGCAAACCTGAATCTATTTGTGAAAGAACATGTTTGCATCGCATTGTTTCGTAAAGGCACATGTACGTTTCGTTGTTCCGCATGTGCTTTCGATATGTGCCAATTTTATTGTTCATACTATCCTTTTATACTATGGTGTCTTGTGGGATAATTTGAACCTTTATCAGAAATGGTAAAGGGTATGTGTTGAGAGCCCCGCGATTGCTCTGCCGGCCCCCATTGACTTCACTTAGATGTGGGTGGATGGAGTTCCTAGACGTGAAAGACTTATGTTTGGTGGTCATCCAAAAATAGATCAACCATATTATGTATGTGGTCCCACAACACTCTATGTTTTGGATATGATATCCAAAACATTGCTTATGTGTTTATATTTACGCTTTGGATAAAAATGAAATGCATATAACATCAAAAATGACATACAAGCTTGTGTTTGTTATTTGGTTCACTTGTTATGCTTTGAAATATTTCGTATGTTATTGTTATGCTCCTAAATACTCTTATCCCTTTAATATGCACTTAAATGCTTCATATGTCATTTGATACTTGCTTAAATGCTTTTTATGCTAATGATATATTCTAATTTCCTTTCTCCTATTGTTATGACTAAAGCATGTTTCGAATGAGGTGACCCTTTGTGATTTTATATCAAAAGAGATGCTTTCAATGAACACTTGTATCTCTGCTTTTGTATTTTGATACCAAGCTTGCTTGAGCTTCTTCTTTCGCCATGGATATGTTAGTCGCTTGCTGAGCTCTTTATGCTCATTCCGTTGCTATATAAGTTTTTTCAGATTAGCTTGTCACTCACTGAAAAGCTAGAATTGGGCTGAAGCATTGAAAAGCTAGAAGATTTTTGCTCAGATCTTTGTTGGTTGATAGGTTTTGTTGTATAGTATACATTACATCTGATGAAATGTTAAGGATATATCTATACTTATGTGTTGTAAAAGTTTGAAGGACCTCTCATGTTCAAGGTTTTGGAATGATAATTTTAATTTGTATAAGGATATGAACTTATGATAAATGTTGGTTTTGTGATTGTATGTATTTCCACAATTATTGATTTATGATGTGGTTGATGTTTAGTTGAGTTGGCTTTAAATTTTATGAATCAATGAGTAAAGTAGTGTATGATTTATGAACTGTACAGGTTTACGAATTGTGAATTTATGGGTGTGAATATTGATTTGAATGGTTCTTAGTATCCTCAAATTGTTAGTTTAGATCTTGGATTGGATTGTTGATGAATTATAGTATTATTGATTTAAGACAGAGTCACACCTCTTGAATGCGATAATTCGGGGGCGTGACAGAGGCTCGAGTTGGGCTCGCTTTGGTCTCAACCCGTTTTAGTAAATAAATTTGCCAAAGCATGTCCCATCATGCTGGATTGCTCGAACCTGGTTTAGGGTAGTCAAATAAAAAACACATATGGAACCCAACTGAAAAAACACATTTAGAACCTCCCCTCCCTCTCATCGCCTGACCCAAATGACCTCGAGCCTAATTCACTGCTCTTTGTCACCGTCTCTGCCTTTGCTCAGCATGGCTCAACTGTCCTCTGTTGAAGAATCCAACACTCTAGGTAGCCCACTGAAATGAGTGGCTCCCTATACTTGTGCAGGAGTTTTTGAAGTCAAACACTCTATTGTTGGACTTTCGCCATGCCTTCTCGTACTCCTAGAGAGGCAATTCTGCTATTGTCATTCTTCCTATTCGTCTTGTTGCTTCCAATCTGCCCTGATTCCAATCTGTTGCGATTTTATGTTGTTTTGTCTCATGTAGGATTCACTAAACATTCAGGTGGACCATGTAAATCGATTGCTTAGTTGTTGCTTAACAAATGCTCCTATACATTTTAACTACATGAATTTACATTTTGAAGCTTTGCTGTATTGTACTTGTAGATATTGACCTAGTTAAAATGGTTAATTCTACTTATTGTCTTCGTCCTTAATTATATTTTTTTATAAATTTGTACGATGAGTTCCTTGTTAGCTCGGATGATGAGGGCAATTTGGAACCTTGACACTTACTGGCATCTAGCATCTTTGACAACACCAGCCCCAACAACCTAGAATGTATAAAACTGAAGGAAGTTTTATGCATAGATTATCAATTGGATATTTTTAAAAAAAATTCTGAGAAGAATTTGGTTTTTGTAAATTATTTTTGATAATATCTCTTCTCTAGTACCCGTGGGCCTTGCTATTTATCCTTGATTCCTACCAGCTCAAAGAATTCCTACCAGCTAGTGGCAACAGTGGTCTTGCTCAATGGAGACAAATTTTGATCTCTTAGTGTACTGGGAATACAGACCTTGGGTTTCATTTTTAACCAGTATGGAGTATGACACACTTCGAATAGTCACATTCATCTATTGTGGGTCTAGCATTTAATCTTCTACCAGTTCGGGAATATGACATTCTTTTGCTTTATCTCTGACTGGTCTTGGAATGTGGCTCCGATGCTTAAACTCCTATTATTCTATAATATTGTGTTCTTTTGCCTCCTTTTGTTGGTCTAATGTGGTCTTCACACATGATCTTCGCATAGTTTGGAATGTGATGCTCCTTAATTAGGCTTTTGATTAGTCTGATAATGTGGTCCTCATACCTGATCTTAGTGGTTGAATTGTAACTAGTATGGGCTATGGTGCTCCTAATCTGATCTCCGATTGGTCTTGAGACATGGCCCTTGAGCTAATCTTTTAACCAGTCTTGAGTGTGGCCCTTGTTATCCTAACGTTTGGTTGGTCTTGGAATATGGCCCACAATCCTCATCTCTGAACAGTTAAAAAATTTGATGCTTCTTATCATGAGTTCTGTTTGATTTTGGAATGTGGTTCTCAAGTCTAATTACCGGCTAGTTTACCTTGTAACTTTAGCTTGATTTCTTATTGGCTTTGGAATGTCTTTCCAGATTGATCTTGACCAGCCTTGAATGCGTCAACAAGAAGTTTTTCACTTAAAAGAGATTATGGTTTTAAAACAAGGTACTTTTGATTCATAAAAGTGTGAAAGTATAAGGGGAGGGTTTGGAGTCGGCATGTTCACAAATATTCCTATTGACTTACGCTGACTTTGAGTCGTTAGTTACAGAAAGAGTAGAGTTCAAATCACAAAATGTTACTCATCTCATGAAGGGGATGCTTCAGCTTGTGAACCCTCGATTGATGCCTTAATTGAGTAACAAATGTTGGCTAGTATAGGAATCAGTTGTTGGCAGAAGAGTTGTGCCATCATCATGTTTCAGCTTATCCTTGAGCAGGATGAAAATAAAATACTGGATGTATTAATTGGATCATCTACAGGGACAACTGTGCTAAATAATACATTCAGATATCAAATTTTGATTGACTCAAAAAAATGGCAAGTTGGCATCGAACTTACCATTTTTTGCTCCATTCTCTAACTTGCTCAAACCTCGGTGACATACTTCAAGATGGCCTTGGAGTGGGTCTTAACTTCCATTTTTGTCTCTATTCTCAGAGCACATTTGACGAGTGATAAGCCTGCTCAAACTTTTACAGAGGGATGTAGTCCTTAACAGCCTCTCTGAGCTTGGACTGTTGCACATCTATCTCTACCTAGACGTGGGCCCATAACATAAGCATTTATTTCTTTTATTTCTGAAACTGATTCTTCAAGTAGAAAACTTTATCTTAGAGTTGAATGCATATCTTGTAGCTAAAAATTCCTGGAGGCCTGAATTTGGGGGTTCCTTTCCTCTTATGCTCATTTTCTTAGCTGGGTTGTTCTTTTGGGTTGACAATCACCACACACAAGCTGAGGGTTTAGAAACTGCTTTAGTTACTAGGCGGTGGTCTTCCTGATGGTTCTGGCTTTGTCTGATAACTTTGGCACTTTTAGGTCCTACATCGAATGAGATCCATGACAATTAAAAGAGAATACACACCAAACAACAATTGGAAAGATGCAACATGAAAGCTCAGAGGGCAGAATGACTTACCACCAGGAGTGGTGGGGCTCAATCCTGTCCTTATTAACCTATCTTGGTTTGAAATGAAACAAATTGTTGGATAGCAACCTATCTCTTATGGTTCTCTTGCATGAAGTTTGTCGAAAAGTGTTTGACATTAGATAATTGTGGTGTTTTCTTGGTTGGGCAGAAGGTAAAATCCTGACCATGTCCCACATAGACAAATTACTCGTTCCAACACATGATAGAAGGGAGAGTTGCTTAACTCTAAAGACTTGACACAAAACTACCATATATCTGGAAGAAGGAATAAAACAACTTCATTGCTGGAGCTCTCTTCCGAAGATGTCTATCCTACAAAGTTGATCAATTAGTGCCAGGAATCAACACCAATTGGTTTGGCATGAACCTCCACTCTCTCAAAAGATATCGTTGTACACATGCATAGGGTGGTGCTATGATAGACACATGCCTTTGGTGGAGGGACTAGGAGGATGTATTTCTTTTAATGAGTTGTTCACTCCCATTGTTTATATCTACAATAATGACAGGTGGTGTGGTATGAATCGAAGATTTCGCTAGGAGTTTAATCTCTCATCTTGTAACCACTTCCTTGGAGTTCTTCTATGAAGAATTCGATGATGAAGTTCCTAAGCTCTATATGATGTTGTCTCTTTTGAATGAATAGAACCCTATGCTTCATTGGCCTACAGAACCATATTTTTTACCTCATCAATATTGATGGGCCCAGGATTCTCGAGTAGGGATGAGTAAAATTAAGAAGATAGGAAGGTGAAGAAGAGGAGGGAGAGTACAGAGGAGGGAAAATATTCAATACCAGGCATAATCTTCTTTTTATGGCCTGAGTTGGAAAGAGTCTAAGATGGGAGCCTCTAAATGTTCTAGGAGATCAAGGTGAAAATCGAAATTATAAAGGTAGTACTAGTAGTAGTAGTAGGAACTAAGAAAAGCGGGAAGCTCACAGGTAGTCTGAAAATTTCAAATGAGTGAATTGTATTATCAGCCTTAAAAGGATGAAGAGGAATAACGGGTAAACCATAATCATGGTTCGCTTTAACGGACTGTATCTCGACCGACCATTAATATGGCACGTAGTGAATTGTACCAATATATCGACATACGGTATGGTGGGGCATATCGACAAACAGATATATATCACCCATGCCGGGTGGTGTAGTTCAGTACGACAAACCTTGCCCATAATTGATTGGGGCAAATAAAAAATCAATGTCTGATCGTGCATGATCCTCTCAAATTCTGAGCAAATGATGCATAAGTAGCAAAATTGTCAGGGCACATCTCATTACTAGCCTGATAATTGTTAAATACTAGTGACAGTTATTTGCTAGCCGACTTGACATTATCCCACCAACTGACTTGATCATGAATCTATATGGCCGGTTGGTCTAGAGGAATACCTAATATTAATGGAAGGGTTCAGGCTGAAAAGGCTACTATCAAATTTGCAATAATTTGAACAATATAAAATTTTGTTCATTTCGATTACAAAGGTTTACTTATAGAGAAAAGTGGGATTGATTGACCTCATCCGAAAAAGGCAGAGTGAGAAAACATGCCTTGAGACATTATGAGATCCCTGAGTTAGAAGAGTGAAACTTGACCAGCCTAATCAGCTCTCTAAAAATATCCTCTAGTTCCTTCAAGTCCACCATAACCAAAGGTTTCTTGAACCAGTCCTCTATAACATCATTGAAATAAAAGGGAGGTGGAGCTCCTTAGGCCAAGCTCTAACTAGTCTTTAGGGTATTCTTGAGATGCCAATTGTACCATAGCACCTGTACCTGTAGGTACCTTAAGAAAATCTTGCTAGCCCCATCTACGATCAAGAAACCTTGATTCTATAGTAATACATTTATCCACCAATGAGAATGTCCACAACCATTCAAATTCGCATGGAATTCAAAAATTGCTGAAATATTCAAAATTCACTGAAATTGGCTGATTCATTTTGGAATTGGAGGATACTGGTTGAGTCCAGGCAATTCCAATATTTTCATCCAATTTTGACTTATTCCTTTCATTTCTGCTGGCAAATTGATGTCCTCTGAAAATTGCAGTTCCTAGGTTTGGGAGGGATCAGTCTTGAATGTGGATTGGGATTGATGGAAGATGAAAATTATGGTCTTTATGCCTTTTTACATGCTTTAGAATCACTTGATGAATTACTATAGATCCAAGGGTTGTCTTATCTTGATTGATTACAATTTTTAGCATTGCTAATTAATTAATTCTTTGACTGCTTTTCTTTCTGAAGTATCATGCACTGAGAATAGTATATTTTTAGGAAATATTCCCAGTTAACACTTGATACTCGAACTAGTTTGGCTCTTTTCCGATCATTCTCTGCGGCTGACTATGTTGCCGCTCAACGCCTTAGGTGAGCATATACAACACTATCTTGTTATTTGTGCATCTAGGATTTGTAGGTTGATATTCCACACATCCTTCTGCTAATATTTGTCATATGCATATTGTTAATCGATACTTCTTTTATCATTGTGTTACAATATCTTGCACAAATTTATCTTGAACTTAAAATTCAGAGTTGTATGTATTTATGATTTGTTAATTTCTTGTCTCATTGCAAATGTGATAATTTCTTTGATTTTTTTGCTACTCTTTATCAAGGATTGTCAAATCGGTCCATACTGATGTATCGACCATGTGTTGGTACGGTATGACTGAGGAATACTGACATATCGTATGTTGGTACGTCGGTGTGTATCGATAGTATGCTAAAAATACCGAAAATGGCTCTAAAAATATCTGAAAAATAAAAAAAAGGTAGATTAGGGTTCTAAAGTTGAAAATAAATATAAATTTAGCATAAATTTAACAAAAAAAATCTAAATTAGGAAATAATAATTACAAATCTTTTTTGGACTTTGTGAAGTAGTTTTGTGGTACGTTTCGGATTATCCTTCCGTTAATATTGAATTATCTACAAAGAAATAATTTGAATTGTCAGGTTTTTTTTAAACAACTTAAACTTTAAGATTCAAATGAATCAAGTAATTAATCGATAGATATACTTGGTTTTTTCATAAAAAAGAATGATAGGACTCCATGGGCGATGGATCGGAGTCCTCGATCCTATATACCTATATATCAATTTGATATGTTTAACGAACCTAATTTTGAAATTGATCCCAAAACATGGTATACTGATATAGTGCATGTCATTAATGCATCAATGTGGTGATAGTCATAGTTTGATTATCGTGGATCACACGTATGTCTAAGATAGCTCTTGAGGCAAGTATGATTATGGTATGTATTGGTGCGAAGCATGGAGAATAATATAAGAACTTCTACTTTCACCACACTTATATATAAGATCGATCACCGCATCGCTTGTTTCGAAGAAGTATAACCAACTATTATCGATTCTATTATCGGACAAAATCGGCTTGTTTGATCGCCGCATGTAACGGCTTGCTTGTGCTTGTCGTGTCCCTTTTGGTTGGTCATCTTGTAAAGCTTGTAAAGGGCTTGCCAAAGGCAAAATGCCCTATTTGAGTGAGTTTGTGACCATTGTAGGCTTGTACATAAAGTAAGCATAGAACCAACTATTATCTATATTGCCGTTAGCTTGTGATATCCATTGTTGGAAGATTCTCCATAATATGCTAAACGAGTGGCTTGCGGATGTGAATATGATGAGCTTAGTGATACGCATTGGTGCCGCTAGTGTCTATGTTGTGTGGTATCAGGAGGGACAAGCTCACTTAGAATTTGCTCAAAATCATTCATTGATTTCGAGGCCCGGGTTTCCCTTTCCATTTAACGATCGAAAGAGTATATAAACTTGATCGAGGTCTTACGCGACTCATGAGTTCCATTATTCGAATCTTGGGTGGTATGTGTAAAATACTACTCGATCTATGCACCACCCTCAAGTTGTGTAGACGGGACAATCGACGACCGTGGAATGGTAGGCGTGAGGCCACCATTAATCGACATCGCTGCCATTGGACTCTTGGTTGAGGCATTGTTCATCTTGCATGGTGCCAAAGACAAAGGAGCTTTGAGGCACACACCATTACCATGTCTCTAGAGGCAAAGAGTGGGTTACACGGGGCAAGAGGATCAGAGACAGCTACTCTTGAAGAAATGTGATTGAGAAGGTTTTTCGTTGCTCAACTCGATTCTTTTCAATAGTGTACATGATGTTACTGACTTTCCCTTTGCCTTTGCCTTTGCATGCTGGTTGGATGACTGTGATAATTGGGTGTCTCTAGTTAGTTGAGTAGTTTGACTCGATGTTGTTCGACTCCTACCACGTTCTGATCGAGGGAAATCTTCTTCCTACTAGGGATGTATTTCCTCTTCCCCTATTGCCTTGGTGATAAAACCCGAAGGATGTTGAGGATCTCTTGCCTCATCAAGTAGAGAATTCTCTTGGTTCTCTGTTGCTTCGACTCACTTTAACAATGGCTCTGAATCTTCATTGTAAAATTAGAGGTTGATGGGATCAATCTTTGTTTCCTCTAGTTTCTTGTCCTGCTTAGCATATGGAAACCTTAGTCATATGTTATAGTAGATATATATACCAGTTAGATTCAAGGTGAACTCAAAGGAGTCAATTATCGATAGCCTAAGGGATGCAGATCGAGACGGACCTTCATGTGAATCAATAAGGCGTTGACCCAATTAGAGGGAGAGCACGTTATGGGTCGTGGAGGAGGGAATCGCTAGATGTTGTTGTTCGTGAAAGTACATGGATGGCAATATTTCATAAATTTGGTGTGTGGAGAATGCATACAATCCCAGCGACCAAATCTATCGGAGACTTACTCCAAGTTGGAGTGATAACTTCTTGCATTCGAAGTTCAATGGCCTCTAAATTGTAATCACCACTCGAGTCAAGTAACCTTTGCCTTCTCAACTCCCAAGAAAAGATATAAATAGGGCTTTATTAGCATAATAAATAGTTAATATCAAATATAGTTTATAATCAACATGTGTGTAGCTTTTCCTCATCAGGATCTATATTATAATGGCACAATATAGCTAGAACGTCATAGAATGAACCAATTGTTTTCCTGAATAATCGGTCCTATATCAGTAGTGTTTGATAAGAGTCAATATATAACATTTTTTAGTGTTGACAATAAATCTGATCGTATTTCAAGACTATACCGAAATTGAATGGCTAGATTTAGGTAATATGTTGCAATCTTTATGTGTAAATAATTTATCTATATACTTGTCTGGGAAAAAAAATTAAGTGCACCCTAAAAGTTTAAATGATCCATATTTTTTACTCAGCTAAACAAAAAACAGAAGGCAATTATAAATCACGAGAATTGTATATTATTTGGAACAAACATAAGACAACCAATGAAAGAGAGAGAAAGAAGGTAAAAATACAACCTGAGTCGTACTTGAAAACTCTTGCATAAATTACATAAAGACTTGATAGAGCATATCGTCCAAGCCTTAATTAATATAAATATGAAGAGCAACCAAATAGATCAAAGATAATTATGAAAGGATGTACACTAGAGTACATACAATTAGAGTTCTTTACAAGTAGAGAACATCTGTTGCTTCGTAATTTCATCAATCTCCATCTCTAGTTTCTTGCTTAGAGAAACCTTTTCGATATTTCTTCGATTTTCGAACCGTTTATACGATAGTATGGTATCAATATATGACCAAACGATACTTTTAGTGTATGGCAATATTTCATAAATTTTGTGTCCTCTAAATTGTATATATATATATAATTATAAATAATATATATATAAATATTATATATATAATGATATATATAGAATGAACCAATTTTTTCATCTATATCAGAGTGTTTGATAAAGTCAATATATAACGACAATAAATCGATCGTATTTCAAGACTATACCGAAATTCAATGGCTAGATTTAGGTAATATGTTGCAATCTTTATGTGTAAATAATTTATCTATATACGTGGGAAAAAAATTAAGTGACGTTTAAATCACATATTATAAAAAAGAAGGCAATTATAAAAGCATAAGACAACCAATGAAAGAGAGAGAAAGAAGGTAAAAATACGCTGAGTCGATTTTGAAAACTCGACATTGCCTGATAGAGACGTCAAGCCTTAATTAATATAAATATGAAGAGCAACCAAATAGATCGATAATTATGAAAGGATGTACACTAGAGCGTTCACAGAAATCGCCTCGGCGACATCATATATTATCGTTTGGTATATAAAAATAATTTTTCTATTATATAAAATAAAAATGATTTTTTATTATTAAAAAAAAAAAGAAATCGAGACCTTTGGCGTCGCCGCAACGTCACCAGAATCGCCTCGGCGACATCATATATTAAAAAAAAATAATTTTTTCTATTAAAAAATAAAAAATGATTTTTTTCTATTAAAAAATAAAAAAAGAAATCGAGCGATAACGGGCGGTCCGCGTATCGGTATCCTATCGGACCGGTACGTACTGCCCATACCAAACGGTATCATTCGGTATTGTAGACCATGCTTTATAGAAGTATAGATCTAGAAAGAATAACACAAAAGTGATATTAAGAAATTCAGCTAAGATCAAATGGTATAAAAAAATCATGTTATTGACTAGTAAAGGATTTTCTTTTGCAGCCTCCTAAAATCAATGCAAATTATCTTAATCATCTGTTTCAATACTATTATATATACAACTATCTTGTAACCAAGGATTTGAATTTCGAATAATACCGTCGGTACGGTCCGTCAGCAGATCGGTACACAGACCGTTTGCTACCGGTAGATCGATGAGGAAGAAGAAAGAAAGAGAGAAGAAAGAGGTTGATGACGGAGAGGAAAGAAGAGGGAAAAGAAAGAAGAAAACCTGGAGATCCGGCACGGCGATGTCACGGGGAGAAGCGATTTCTTCTCCCCAGCAGAAGACACTGAGTGCTTTTTTTTTTTATTGTCGCTTAGGGAAACTGAGCGACGTTGCCGAGGCGATGCCTTTCCTTGTGTTTTTGTGCAGGGAAACTGAGCGACGTTGGCTCGGCGACATCGCTTTTTTTGCATAGAGAAACCGAGGTGACATCGCCTTTCCGTTCGCGTGGGGAAACCTAGCATTCCCCATGCGTTTCGTCATTTTTTTTATTTTTATATATATATATATACCGGGAGGTATACTGAAATATATCGCTCGGTATATTTATACCGTATTGTACCGAGCTAAACTTGAAACTCCGGTACGATATGAAATTAAAAACCTTGCTTGTAACCATCATAACATTGTTGTTTGCAATAGGAATAAGAGGCAAGGTGGAAAATGTTTAACAATATAGCAGGCAATATAGTAGAAAAGAGAATACAGCCAGCAATTGGAGATTATTATGCTGTCTATATGATGCTGATCAACATTTTGAAGAGAATGGTGCTTTTCCCCAAAGGGTAATATTCCACTATTCATTATGTTTGACTACTGTGACAAGATGAAACATTAAGTTCATAATTTATTGCGCTTATACATATATGTCTACATGTACTGATATAAAGTATGGTAAATTGCTAAATCTCATCATATACCATATAAAGACTGCTTACTATGAACCAAGGTATGCAATATCGTACCGTACCGGAGTTTTGACACTTCTCTGGTATGGTACGATACTCGGTATCGAACGGTACGTTTCAACGTACCGTTCGATATATATATTTATAATTATAAATATTATATATATATAAATAGATATATATATTTTTTCCCTCGGCGATGTCGCCCTCGGCAACGTCGCCGAGATGTCAACGGGCGACGTCACCTCGGGAGACGTCACCTCCCATCTCGAGCGACGTCGCCCGAAAAGAAAAAAAAAGATTTTTTCTATTAAATAATGAAAAAACGACGTCGCCGAAGCCTCGGCGACGTCGTCGAGGCTTCGGCAACGTCGCCCGAGGCTTCGGCAATGTCACCCGAGCCTTAAAAAACCAAAAAAATATTTTTTTATTAAAAAAATCATTTTTTATTAAATTTTTTTTATTTAAAAAAATAAAAAAAATCATGTCGACCGGTAGCGGGCGGTCCGCGTACCGGTATCCTATCGGACCAGTACATATCGCCCGTACCGGGCGGTACAAGTCGGTATTGTAGACCTTGCTATGAACATAATACTATCAAATTTAGCTTATTTGACAAGTCATACACTAAAGAATATATTATGGAATTTTAACACCTCTTGGACCAAATTGATTACAAGCATATATTAAACAAGACAATGATTTAAAAAGCACTAGGCGCCAAGGTCTAAAATTGCTCAAGGCGCTAGGCGCTCACCTGAGCGAAGCGAGGCGTAAAATATAAAAATATATAATATAATTATTTAAATAAAAATATATTATTAAATTAAGAAAATCTAAGGTACAAAATCACAATGTCACATTACTAAAAAGTCCCAAAAGCCAAAACAATAAAATTTTACAACAAAGTCATTCATCATAATCTATATTATCATCATTTTCATATAAATCATCTTCATTGAATTCATCCTCTTCATCGTGTCCTTCCTCTTAATCAAAATATATTTCATTCTCAATGTTTTCAACAATAGCAGGAGCCGAGCTTGATGCTTTTGCACTCATTTTTTTCTTTGTCATCTGTCTTGTATACGTTTGTAATTCTCGAGCACCTGAAGCTCTTGCCACATCTCCCTATGTTAATCTATCATCTTCAAATAGAAGCTCGTCTTCGGCATCTTGCAAGTTGGCACCCATTTCTCCCACCAATCACTCATTTGAATCATCAATATCTTGTAATGAGATTAGATCAATTGTATTTCACAAATTATGATGAGCCTTCAAAGCTTGATTATACTTTATGTAAACAAAATCATGTAATCGCTGATGTTCCAACCGGTTCCTTCTCTTTGAGTGAATCTGTCACGTCATATAATTTAAAAATATATTAATATATCTATCTAAATAAATAAATTATTTGAAACAACAATATTTATTAATTCTTACATGCTCAAAGACACTCTAGTTTCGCTCACAACCCGAAGCACTATATGTTAAACTAAGTATTTTGATAGCAATTTGCTGTAAGTTCGGGGTAGAATTTCCAATTAGACTCCACCATTCAGTTATAAAATTTATATTATTATTAGAAATAATATAATAATATACTATAGATGAAATTAATTATCTCAAATTATTAATATCTGGAGACGTAGTTGTCCTCGATCAAACTGTCATTGGAATTCCAAAAAGACCTTAGACATTTTTATACAAAGATAATTCTCGAATAATCTTATCTTGCACCTCAAAGCTTGGAACTAATCTTGTAACGCACTGATATAAGCCATCCAAAATTTCTACATCAAACCCAACCGATTTAATCATATAAAAGAATTCAGGGTTCAAATAATATCATGCTGCATGTAAGAGACGATGAAGTTGACAATTCCATCTTTCGTCAATGATTATAAAAATTTTCTCATATATTTTTTTATTTTCATTAAAAGACCTTTTAATTGTCTCCTTTGCTCTATCCGTAGCCCCATAAATATTTCCTATTACAAGCTTATTTTCATTATTCACCAATCGAAGGACTCGAACAAGAGGGCTCATTACCTTTAATATATAAATCACATGATTCGAAAAGGATGGTATTAAGATGATATCAGTAGCTCTCTTGCCTTTTGTTTCTTTTGCCCATTTGTTTGTCACCCATTTCTCAGAAGTAAACATGTTTATCAGATTATGTTTTTGACGATGCACACTTTGTAAAGTCAAGAATGAAGTAGCAAATCGGTTGAACCTAGAATTCTTTTATAAGATCACATCCATTGGGTTTGATGAAGTACTAAATGGGTTATATCAGAGCATTGCAAGATTGATTCCAAACTTTGAGATGTAAGATAAGATTATTTGTGAATTATCTTTGTATAAGATTGTCGATGGCTTTTTTGAAATTCTAACGGTAATTCGATCCAAGACAACTATATCCCTAGACTAGATATTAATAATTTGATATAATTAATTTCATTTATAGTATGTTACTATGTTATTGCTAATAATAAAATAAATTTTGTAATTGAATGGTGCATTCTATTTGGAAATTCCACCCTGAACTTGTTGCAATTTGCTATCAAAATACTTAGTTTAATAAGTACTACAGGTTATGGGTAAAATAGGAGTGTCTTTGAGCATGTGAGGACACAGAATATTTTAATTTATTTTTTTGATAGATGTATTAATATATTTTCAAATTATATGATATGATAAATTTACTCAAAGAGAAAAAATCTGTTGAAGCATCAACGATTACACGATTTTTTTTATATAAAATATAATCATGCTTTGAAGGCTTGTCATGATTTGTGAAATGGAATTGATCAAATCTCATTATAAGATATTGATACTTCAAATGAGTGGTTGATGGGAGAAATGGGTGCAAACTTGCAAGATGCTGAAGATGAGCTTGTATTTAAAGATGATAGTTTGACATGAGGAGATATGACAAGAGCTTTAGGTGTTGGAGAATTACAAACATATGCAAGATAGATGATGAAGAGAAAAATGAGTACAACATTAGGCTCGACTCCTATTATTGTTGAAGAGATTGAAACATATTTTGATAAAGAAGGACGAGATGAAGAGAATAAACTCAATGAAGATGAATTGTTTAAAAATGATGATGATGTTGATTATGATGATGAATGACTTTGATGTAAAATTTTATTGTTTTGAATTTTGAGTCTTTTGATATTTTTGCTGTTAGGAGATGGATAATATTATTTGGTACTTTAGATCATTTTAATTTAATGTCATAATTTTATTTAAAAAATTATATTTATTAATTATATTATATATTTTTATATTTTAATATTTTAGAGCCCTCGTTTTGCTCGGGCAAGCGCCTGGCCGAGTGCCTAACGCCTCGGGCGTTTTATGACCTTGGCTCCTTTTGGAGCCTAGCATTTTTTAAATCATTGGTTTTCTGCTGCTTCGACCAACTCTAATATCGGCTTTGTATCATCACTATAGTATTGGAGGTTGCTAGGATTAATATCTAGTTCCTTTGAATTCTTAGTCACATGTTATAGTGGACATATACCAGTTTCTCCAATTGTCTATATAGTTTGTTACGAACCTTCGTGTGAACCAATGCAATATTGATTAATTACGTTAACAACCACTAGATGTTGTCGTTTGTAAAAGTGCATGGATGCAACCTTCTTTAAACTTGGTGCATCTCCTCTAAATTGTAGCCACCACCCAATTGAAAAAAGATATAAATAAGACTTTATTAGCATAACTAATAATTAATATAAAATATATTTTATAATCAACATATGTGTAACTTTTCGTTACTATAATCTATATTGTAATGACACGATATAACTACAACATCGGAGAATGAACCGATTGATTCCTAGAATAATCGGCCCTCCATAATAGCATTAGCTGCATTGGTAGTATTTGGCAAGAGTCGGTTTTAGACAATATGTTGCAAGACAAATAATTTTTTTAGTATGAATTTTTAAATATTAAAAAATTATGAATTAAATTACACTAAATATGAAGTTACTTGTATTATTGATATATTGGTCTATATGATCTTCAGTCTTGTGATCGATGATTTGTAAGTATTGTTTGACCTTAAAATTATCTTTGAATGCTTTCTTGATCTTCTCTTTTGCTATATTAGCATATGTCTAAGATAATGCATTTGGGGACGTTTGTCCATATTGACTTTATGAAGGACATCATAAAGTGGTTTCACTCATGTTATAATTTCTCTCACAATATCCTAATTTCTAGAAGAAAGAATAGTCTTTTCTATTTGTTTTCCAACGCTCGATCTTGAATATCTGAAATCAGACCTTTTCTATGAGGTGACTATTGCCTTGTGACCCTTACTCTTTTGCTATATTGACTTTAAGATAATGAAATTTGTAACAAACCTACTGACTCCAAGTTTGAGTATCTCACCATTTATATACTTTTGCATTAAAGAGTAGACCCAATGATGATTATATATAAGCTTTGTGATCGACTGTACTCAAGCTATCCATTTGTTGACTGATGGTAGCTCACCAATATCCTTTAGCATTAGATACATGCAATAAGCTACACATGGAGTCCAAACAATATTTTTATTTTTTCCATCAATTGTAAATTGGCCTTCTTGAAATTGGCTCCATTGTCGGTGATTATCTAGACAATGTGTTATGGTCCGATCTCCTCTACTATGGTGTCCATTAGTTTTTAAATATAATTTGTATATTGAATTTTGTCGAAAGCATTAATTGACTTATGAAAATCCACTCGTTTATTGTAATAAACAAGAAAATTGATGATACTCATTCTTCTTAGCCCTATCCAACCGTCACACATCAGTGTCACCCCATATTCGTCCCATTCTCTTGAAGGATTTGATCCAATCATTTAGTTTTGCGACCTCATCTAAATATATGTCATGGATCTCGTTCGATGTTGGAGGTTGGATCCCCATGCTAGACTTTTAAATAGAGATCATGCTCTGATAATATGGACCTTGGCAAGGTTTGCAATACCGAATGATATCGCCTGATACGGGCGGTACATACCGGTCCGATAGGATACCGGTACACGGACCGCCCGCTACCGCTCGGTATCATCGTCAATAATGACCGAGGGCGGAAAAAGAAGAGGGAGACGGTGATTGAGGGCGGAGAAAGTAGGAGAAGGGGAAGAATGAAATAGGAAAAAAAATGGTTGCTTTTTTGTTTTTTTATTATGCAACGTTGCCTCCCTTCTTGGGTGACGTTGTCGAGGCGACGTCGCTTTTTTTTTTTTTAACATGCGACGTCATGTGAAGCGACGTCATTTTTTTTCTTTTTTAATATACGACGTTGCCTCATAAGGGATATATACATAATTATATATATAATATTTATCTTTATTTATATAATATTTATAATTATATATATATACCGAACGGTATATCGAAATATATTGTTCGGTATACCGTACCATACCAAATAAGTATCGAAACTCCGATACAGTATGAAATTTCAATCCTTGGACCTTGGGTTGTGTCTACTGGAATTCTATAGAAGTTGAACTATTTTGCAATTGCCGTCCCAGTATCCTATTTCTTTTCTTTGGTATATGCATCGTCAATCTGTGTCTGCTTTGTTGTTTGTGGAAGATAGGCTTGCAGATCAATATCAATAACATCTAGTGCTGACCTCTTGTCAGGTCCTCTTATAAAACCACGGATTCCACTTTGCCTCATGCTACCAATTCGGTTTTATTGAGGAGGGGCATTTGTTTGTCTCATGCTAGCCGATCTCTAGATTCCTTGTGGCACAGGCCCACTCCCACCACCATGCTCCCATTACGGGTCAGATCATTGATGTCTCGTTGCTTTCTCGTACATGTATCGATACTCTAGTGATACACGAATACTAGCTTTGAGATCCGATTGATTTCATTGTCGTGACTCTTATATTCATCATAAATCGGCTCCTACGTAGCCCTATAGTATTCTTCCTCAGCTCTTGCTTTTTTTTTCATTGTATTTTTCCTTATCTGTTGTTACTTGTCTTGAAAGGATTTGCGGACCTCCGTTGGAACCTTCTTAAACATCGGGATACTTATCAGTCAAATGTATCTTCACTCGGGTGATTGCTCCACCCTTGTTGTTGTAGTCACAATAAATGCATTGCCAATGATGACGGTTCCCATCTATCTTTTGAGCATGATCTAGAAAGATATCAAACATCATATTAGACATAACCACATAGAATAGGTTTAATCATCTTATAAATCAATAAAAATCTAGAAAGTGAACACATACATCTTGATTAGAGTGTTTTTACTCTTCGGCCTCCCAAATTAACCTCCTAAATTTGATTCAAATCATAAATCATAGCTTTGTTTAGTTTAGGAGAGTGAAAATATGAGAATGAGAGAGAGATGTGAGAAAGAGCTTGAGAGAGTTGAAGAGATTGGGAGAGTGAAGTAGCTTGAAAGAGGTTCAAACGGTTAATTTGACCATTTGAAATAGGGCAATCTTAGCCATTGGTCGGTAATAGTTGAAATCTAATCGTTACCGACTTGTACCGGTCGGTAACGATCGGATTTCGATCGTTACCCACTAATACAGACCCTATATCGAGCGCTACGGGGTCATGTAAAGATATTGCCTGATTTAGGGCGGTTCATGTATCGATCACTTGTCGGACCGATACATACCGCTCGTACTAGGCTGTATGCTTCGATACAGTAAACCCTACTCTTTATAATTGTTACACCTTTCTAGTTACTAAATAGGAACTTTTCTTCTTTGTCAAATTTTCTTGATCTTCTTTGATATATTGTCTTTATAAATTGTCAGCCATGGAAGGTAAAAACTGATTATTATTGGAATTTTGGTGTTTTATAGAATTTATAAAGTATTAATGTTGTTTTATATAGGAAAAAATAAATTTATTTTTCATGGCTGCTCAATTTTTTGGCTATAATGGTTTTGGAACTCTCTTAAAGGGTTATTGTCTCGTGTGGATCGATAGTGTCGATCCTGGCTCGGATCGGTACGTTCCATATGTCGATATGTCGATACATATCAATTTTTAAAAAGTAGCCAAAAAATATATGAAAAATAATTTTAAGTGGTTTTAGGATGTGATAGTGTTCACTTTCTCATCTAGAGTGCAAATGAGTCATAAATCAATAGTATTTCTAGGATTTTAGGATGAGATAGTGAATTTATCCTTTTTTGGACCGTTGAGAAGAGGAGAGGTGTTGCTTTGGCTTGAGGTTTTGGATCAATTCATCACCCTTGGGATAAAATTTTCTAAGGCAAGTGTTCTAACCCATCGTACATAGATTTCTATCCCTGATTTCTTTTTGTTTATGAGCAATTTATAGAGTTTTATCCTTTCTAATAGAATCAATCTTATTTGAGCTATAAATTTGCTAATCTGAAAATTTTGAGAATCTTGACTTATATGTCTTGTTTTAGCTATAACATTTTGTATAGAATTCTGATTTGGGTAAATCTTAATTCTTTGGAAACTAGACTCTTATATCTTTCTTTTAGTATCTTACTTGAATAATTTGGAATGCAAATGCCTGCCCAAATGTTTGTTTCTTTTGATCATTTGGATTCTACAAAACAAAGATAATATTTTCTGATCTCTGTATACTAAACTGCTTGTAACTCTCTGTAGACAACTCCAATTTGTGCAAAATTTACTTCATCTGAAAGTAAACTCATATATCTTTCAAATAATATTTTTCTTAAATAAATTGAAGTACAATTTATTATTCAAATATCTTGTGCTATGTACCTCATAAGTTTTATAGATGTAAATGAGAATTTAATGCTTTTCGTATCCTCAAATATTATATTCTGTATCTTGGGTTTGGATTATGGATGAATTATAATTGGTCCTCCAACTCAGATTTTAGGAAGATTAAACATTACATGAACTAATGTCCTTTTCATAGAGTTGTGTAACTATTTTTTAATACAATTTTCTAAAAAAAAAATATTTCTCTTACGACAATGATTAATTATCAAACCTACCTTCACATTGATAATCTCTCAGCTTTCACTCTCGATACCACACTACCTTTAAACACATATGTAGATTTTCTTTTTTTTAGCACAAATAGAGTCCGAAGGAAGTACGTGACAATATGCCGAATACATTTTAATAAATAAAATCGTCTATATCATGCAAGAGTAGAGTATCAAGGAAAAAGATTATCAGATTAATATAGTGGAAATATGCTCATAACAAATGATTCATAAATACTACATGTTGCTCATATATGGTGCAATAGAAAGCTATCATATCAATCATGAATGATATATCATCTCTATATTGCATGTCATAGAGTAAAGCCACCTAAAAAGGAACACATATTTAACTTAGAAAGGCAAATGCATGAGAAATATGCCACTGTCACGTGAAAATGTAAGATAATTGAGATCACAAGTAACGCAAAGCAACCAATTTTTATTAGGCACAAAAAACTCTCGAAAACAAGCTGAACGGTCTGAAGGTCAGTGCAACCCCAATGTTCACCTAGCACTTCCATAAAATCAAAAAGTGAGCATACTAAAGACGTATCACTCCTCATACATATAATCAAGGCCCTATCTGGCTTGGTGCCACCTACAGTTGATGTTTTACGTTGTAAGGCTATCAACCAGAAATCAACCTGCGGCATACAAGAATAGAACTGTTTTGAGTTTTGGACCATTTTTCCCTTTGTATGATGCTGCACAACTAGAAACGTTATATTGCAGAAATAGAAAATGAAAAGACTTTCAATAAAGCAAAATGAGGCTGATATCATATTAGTACTTTCTGCCCTATACAATCTGCCTACAAGAAAACACTGATAAACAATGGGGAACAACAATAACCGAAAAGCATCATGGACATGTGTTGAACACCTTGACTGCAGTGCTCCAGGACAACATGTCGAGTTATGGGTTGAATACATTTCTCACAGGACGATATTACGTCACCATTATTCATATAATATTTATGAAAACTAATCCATTTTTGTAGAAATATTAATTTTAATTCTCTTAAGGCTACTATTTAGTACAACTTATACTATCCCATTGCGTCCACCTTGGTAGACTTAAACTCTATTCCTTAGTTGGTCCAAAGGTTCACCCCCATTGGAATCCACAGTGGGTATAAGCATATGGTAAGTGAACTATCAAGTATCAAGAACCTTACTTAAAATTAAAATTATATATATAATAACTATAAATGCTCAATCACATGACTCACATCAACACTACACAATTATGCATCACTATGGAACACCAAATTTCTGATACACAATATGAAACTAAATAATTAATTATTTAACTATATTGAGTTTCATAACATTAGCAAAACTTAATAGCTTCACTGGATAAGAATATAGGTTTTGGTATATAATGGTTGGTTTGTTAAGTTATTATTCATTAATATACAGAGTTGCCTGATGCAGGAGAAGGATAATGTATTATTATATGGAAGCTTTCAAGAAGGTTGACATCATAGTAACCCCTACAACTGGGTAAGCATTTTCAGTTTGTGCTCATATTCTACATGCCTACATTAATCATCGTCTACCTCTTATGGGTTGCAATTTCTTAGCATCTTCCTTAGGTGCTGTCCACTTGGCCATGTCTATATGCTGGCCCCAGTTATGGAGCATAAGTCATAAACCATAATCAATTAATATAATCAGATTCTAATTATGTTAACCTGGGAACATGTTCAAGTAAAAGTACTAGTTCGAGAAATGCACAACACGATCATCATATTAGTGATTTTGTTGATTTGTTTGGATGATTTGGTTGTTTGGGAAATTTGACGCAACAACATTTGTCCTTCCTCGTCATTATCTTGATTTTGTTGGCCCTTCCTGCTTCAACTAAGTTGCCTTATACTTCCCGGAAACCTCTACAATGATAAGAAGCAAAGTTGTTCCAAGAGATTGAAGATCCTCTCAATGGAAGCCATCTTTTGAATGAGTGAGAGGGAGAATATGTGGTTGGCACTTGTCCAAATGTGGTTAACACTTGAAAACAGATCGCTGTTTTTATATAAAACAGAAATGTTAAAAAACTTGATGAATCACCAAACTACATGTTAGTCATTTGTTCCATTAAAGATTTTAAAACCACTACACTGACTAGCCACAACCATCTATTGCAACAAACGGAAAGACCATGATACATAGTGTCAAAGGAGATCTTCAAATTTTTAGTAGAAAGCAACCAGGATTTACTGGAAACCATGGCACAGTCGAATGAACTTTGCAATGTCCAGAACAACTTCCATTCCTAGAATGATGACAAGGACCCATCATTTGTGCTCTGGCACTTCATATCTGAACTTGGATTCCAACAACGTCCTTAATTGCAGACTCATTGTTATTTTATTCTCATGAAGCTTGTTAATAATTTCATAATTAGCTAAGAACTCATAATCTGTCTGCATTCCACTAGAAACCACCACATAAGAGTCAACTACCTACAACCAATTGTTTGGTACCTTCTGTTGAGTTCTTAGTTTGTGAAGTGTTCAGATTATTGGGTTATTTTATAGTAATATGTTGTGTCCCGGTCCTTTCCATGTATATTGTGCACGTGTTTCTGAACTAAAATGACTCAATTATCCTTTCTAGTCATCAAGAGCATTAAATTTTAAGGTCTGATAGACCATGACCAGGACAACTTCTTGTTCTCATTCTAAAGTTCTTTAAGTTACATGAAATTTCAAACTTAGAGGAAGCATGGTTCCTAACAAAGTGATAATAGCAGCATAATAATGTTTAGCTTTGGCTCTAAAGCATGCATTCTCCCTTCTTTCTTAAAATCTCCATGTAGTACTTTGATTTATCGGTCTTGTTCTATTGTTGACACAGCTGTCTCAGAGTTAAGATCACTTTGGATCTTTCTTCCTCGAATACTAGGATAGCTTTATTGAACTGTTGATAATTTCAATCTCCTCGATGCAGCTGGCTGAGTACTTCCTCTCTCTAAATTCCTGTCTCTCTAGTTATGGCTTTTCCTTCTCGTCTTATATCCAATGACCCTTTAGAGCTTTGCCTCCTCTCATTGCTCCTTTAGCTTCTAATTTAAATACAATGGTGTTCTTGAATGTTACACATCACCATGGCTGCTTACATAGCCAGGTTGGCCTGCTTTCTCTCCTTGACTGCCTGCTCATACTCCATTATTTCTTCTAACACACATTGATTACTTATGTGCGCTTGTTTGTGAACATGCACTACTTAGTTGCTTGTTCACCATTGTTTTAGTTCAGACAATATCTAGATTTCCAATGATAAACTTTTAATTATTATTTACATGGTAAATTGGATATATCATGATAATTTTAAGTGATCATGATTATTAGTCACATTCTATTTTTTGAATTGCAAAGGAAAAAAAGGTTTGGGCTAAGTTAATAGGATTGGAGAAATTACTTATTTGTTATTCAAAAAATATTTTTTATGAGTTGTATTTATATTTTGTAGATCTAATATCGGGATTCCTGATTTTTCTTCTAGAAACATATGTAATTAAGGTTTTGACCTTGGTACCATATAGGGTTTCATCATGTATTAGCAGATACAAATTGTAATATAATAGTGGTGGCATTTTGTGAATGAGCTCTGAGCAAAATGTGTGATAAACATGAAGTTTTTAATGTTATACTGTTTCATGATAAACAATTCAATTTAAATGAAAATTCACTTAAAAGACTATCTTTGCATGTCTTACAAGTAATTTCGTTCAAAATTTATCTTTATAGCATAACTGCACCGAAAATTCCATTAAGTTCTCTTCAGTATGGGGAGTCAAATTATGAGACTTCAGGTAAGTTGGATGTTATAAATGTTCCTGTTTCTATTATTACTAGGTATGGTGAATATTTCATGAATCAAGTCCATTAAAATTTAGCCCTTTTTCACAATAATTGTTGCATATATTTATAAATTTTGTCTAGTTCTTGATTATCTAATGTGAGCATGCTTAAAATCAAAGGTCTCTGCAATTATTTTACTTTAGAATAGAAATTCACATATGTTTCTCTAAAAGTCCTTTTACAAGCACACAGAACAATGTGGTTCCCTAATCTTATTAATTGTAAGCATAACTATTTAGTATAGTCTGGGTGACAGAATAGACAAAATAATTGAGTATTGGGAAAGTATGTTTTAGACTTGGTAAGTTTGATTTAACAAATACAGTTCCTCTTTCTTTTCTTATTTGATGTATTCTGTAAGCTGATACACAATAGAATATAGCTGAGCAAATAGACTCTAATACTTCATCCATGCATAAATATATCAATTTGCTATCGTACACAACACATAATGGTGTCTCAAAATCACTTGATCAAACTAATTTAAGCTTTGAGAAGCATTTAGGATCAAATGCAATGTGAAATCTGTTCTAATCAATGTATGCATGCTCATTGCCGTAAATTAACCTTATACACAAGTCTGCTAGCACCTTTTTGCCCATTCTTCTAGAGGACTGCTTTTCGCTGCAAAAATATACTTAAAAGGAGGTATCGATACTCATATATACTTTGAAGAGGATTTTGTAGAATTTTCTATGTACTTCAACTTCAAATAACCTATAACACGGGTATATTATATATTATATTTATGAAACATAAATATCACAATATATATCGCTAGATAATAATAATAATTGCATGGCACTTGTGTTTCCATTGGCTTGCAAGGTGTGATGCTAGGTGTGAGAAACTTGAGCACTGCATATATAATCTAAAAGCCAGAAAACTACATTAATTCAAATTATGAATCTTTATGAATTGGTGGCATTAGACTCATTGCATCACCATAGAACTCAAATCCACGAAATATTGTATTTTCCTGGTAAAAGGATAAGGAAGAAAGTATATCATATACCTTTTTCTAAGGCTTGATAAAAATATATATATATGTACAAATTATGAAAGTTATTGGTACCATTAGGAAGCAATGTGGACCTTATAATATTATAAATAAAAATTAAGCTTTAGATTTACCCAATTTTGAAGAGATTTATTTTGGAACATCAAATTGAAGGTTCTCTTTCGACAAATTTAAGAGATTTCAATGGATGAGAGGATATTTAAGAAGATAACTGTTGAGACAAGGGAAGAGAAAGAGAAGAGGCTTCAGAATACAAGTAGAAGTTATACTTTGAGCCTTTGAAGCTTAAGAAGCTCTACTGAGCTTCATTTGGAAACCAGTCATCCCTCTTTCGAGCATTGATAATAACTCAAAAAAGCATTAAAGTGGGAGAGTAGTGGGACAATGCGGAACTAATCAATGGTGCCAGCAGGATGCCCGATTTGGGTTGTTCCATATACATATACCAATTCTCCAACTATCCTGCCCCAAGGACATTCCAAACACAAATACCAATGGTTTACAACATCACATGGTAATCTTTACATTCCATAAGTCTGAAACTTATTATAACAATAACGGTCCAACTTATTACATAAGGAGTTCAACATTATTTAATCATAGTCTGAAAAGCTAACAAGAAGAAAAACAAGTCGGCTGTTCAATAATACTCATACTGAAATGACATGCGCTGCTCCTCCTATTGTTCTGGGTCTCTGAAAAATTTTACAACAATAACATTAAGCAATAATGCTAAGTAGAGTAATCCCAAATAAGCAAAAGGTGTTTCAAGGGAGATGTTACAGATAAGTCAATAAAAGGATTTCACAAATGATGATTAATGCATGAAAGAATGCAATGTACAATCCACAAAAGGATAATATATATACAGGTACATCATCATATACACATCATCATTGGCAAATGGGACGCTCAAATCTCTCAAGATAATTCAACTTTCATAACAGCTGATAGAGAGGAATCATATTGCACTCCCGATAGTTAATGGAGTACAAGAGTAGTGCCTCACCTGTCATGATGATGACATGTCTCCCGTCCTTGGCAGGAAACCAAACAACCGCCATGTTTGATGGTTTACTAATCCCTTAAATACCAAAGTCATCTAAATAATCGACCTACCAGTACTGGTCTACTGCCACAATAGGAAATCAAGTGTCCCTTTACTCAGTATCATGCATCAATCAACATGACCATGTCACATCAAGTCATGCATCCACATACATTTGCATATACATATAACATACAAGGTGGGAGGTGTCAACATTGAGGTAAATTGAAGTCGAAAGGGGTTGATAGATTATGATAATGGTTGAAATTTGCAAAGTAGACAGATCAATTGCATGATAGGTTTTATTATGCATTATGAGCTTTAATTTATTTACTTTACCTTGTATAGTTTATATACTTGATTATATTAGGCCTAAATCATTAGTTCTAGGTTACTATGGAAGTCAAAGTAACCTAATAATTTTATTTTTTTATCATTTAACATTCTCTGTGGTATTTTCTGTATTTCTTATGATTTTCTGCATTGCTCTAATGTTTTTACATATTCATTAATTATCTATATTCTAATTTGTTACAATTCATGGCCTGGGGCTAGCTCTGACAGCCCACAAAGCCAGCCTATGGGTTGGGCTTGCATCGCCAGTCCATTACTTGGGCTTATGTAGAATTGGATCTCTCCAATCTGGATTGGAAGCATAGCTTGGGCTCCATTAGAAAGTGGTCGGGCTTGACCGCATGTGAGGATTGAGTTCAATATGGGAATATGACTTGGGTTCAATCAGCATGTGGTCAGGTTCAACCACATGTAAAGATCGGGTTCAATCTGGATATATGGCTTGATTCAACCAATAGAGGATGGATTTAAGTTAAGAGTGTGTCAGCTAGGTTTAAGTTAGTCCAGCCAGATTGGACTGATTTGGCCAGGTGATTGGGCTGTGCCATTCAAGGTTGGTGCACCTAGATACCATGCAGATTGCATGGCAGTCTGCTGTGTCATTACTCATGCTGATGTGGCAGTGGTTATTGCTAACATGGCAACACTTAGCGATGACATGGCAAGTCCCATGTGGCCGTAGTGCACCCTGCTGTGTCAGCATTTATAAAAGATCTAGTACAATACAGTGCTGATGTGGCCATGGTCAATGCTGACATAGCACTTGTCAATGGTGACTTGCACCTCAGTAGTGATATCACAGATTAGTGTATATTGTAATACAGTCTGCTAAGTCAGCAGACAACGCTGACTTGATGATGCGTAAGGGGTTTGGGTTCGACAATCCGTCGATAAACATGACCATTTGGATAGAAGTTTTATCAGAGGACAGAACTATTATAGGTAGAGTAAAACCGAAAGAAAACAATCTCTATTGCTTGTAAAGTTAAAGTGTTAATTACAAGACTTAAACAATAGAATAAAAGTGTGATAGAAGACTTATAGATGCGAAAGAATGTAGGTTGTCTTTGGACAACACTTGGGTGCTTTCAGTAGTTTGCAAAATGTTGCCGGTTTTGATCTCATCCTTTCTTACTACTGGAACCTCCTCCTAAGGTTTGAACATCAGGTAGTAGGCTTTGGGAGGCTCCTCATAATAGTTGGACGAAGCTTTGATGCATGGTTTTGGCTGCTAGATTTGCGACAGTTCTCTGCTGCAGAATTCTGCAACAAGCTGAAAGAAGTCTCTTTGCGTGCTGATCTCGACTGCTTCAGGAGGGCTATCAAGACTTTTTTCCTCTTCTCCTCTTCTTCTTCTACTGCTACTCCGACTAAGAAGTTGTCTTAGGCCAGCTGGAAGGCTAGATAGAAGAAGGGTGATGTTACTGTTTTTCTGTCCTTTTTCTCTTTTCTCCTTTTTTTTCTCAGCTTAAGGCTGATTCACTTCTTGAGAGGGGGCATGACTTGGGTTTCTTTAGGATGCATTATATGGGGCTCTCCTCCTTTTATAACTGAGGAAGGGGTGGAGTCCCATCTAGGTTAGGACTAGGTGAGTCCTAATGCAGTTAGGACTTGTAGAGTCCTAATGCCTTGGGTCTTGGAGAGTCCTAATGCCTCTAGGACTTGTTTTAGGGCTGGCTAATGAGACTCATACTCCTATTGGGAGTTGACGCCACCCTCTCCTTGTGGCTGCCCCTATTTGTGTGAGGGCTGCCTAATCCTAGTCCTAGGAGGGCTTGAATTAGGGTAAATGGGCTGCTCTGATATGGGCTTTGCTTGGCCAAATAAGGCTTCAAGTCTTCAAGTGGCCCTTCAATAGAGGTTTAGCTGATTCGGTTGAGTGCCATTGAGATCATCCCTGATCACTTGACACAGCTTGGTGATGGTGTGGCAGTGGTCAGTGCTGGCATGACAGTAATCAGCACTGATGTGGCAGTGGTGATAGAGGCAAATCAGAGTAGACTGCAATGCCTGTTGTGTCAGCAGTCATTGCTGACTTGAGACAGCCTGGTGGTGATGTAGCAGCAGTCAGCACTGATGTGAGTGATCAGTACTGGCATGGCAGATGATGTGGATCGCTGGCATGACAGTGGATTCAAATTCAAGTATTTATTGCTACTTAACAACAAATATTTTTGTGGAATGATAATGAAAGATCAAATAAACTCTAAATAGGAATATTTCCACATGATTTCTGCTTCACATGCATCATATCAGTTGATGTAGGTTAAGGAATACAATTCACGAGGAAACATACATGAGATTAATCTCTAAGAGGTGATAACTAGATTAGACGATTGGGAGGATGGGACCCCTACCTTGATCCTTCCAGCGATGTCCCTCCATCTTCCGGTGAAACCCTCCAAAGACTCAATCTCCCCTCCACTGTCAATAGAGAGAAGAAGAGCAAGGAATCCTGAATAAGTAACGACACCATGCACATGGTATCGGTTTCACCCGCTCCCACAATATCGTTGCCATTCCAACAAATTGTTCGTTTGTTGATAACAAAATCATAGCAAAATGACTATTATGCTCCTCTAATCAATCATTCCACAAACATGCACCAGTTCTCCAGCAGATTGGTGCATACCAGTCTAGGTGGTCAGAGAACCATGACAATGACATTAGGCTTTGCACAGGCTTAAAATAATCAGGAACTATAAGGGAGAGGAAAATCATTCATGAATCTTCATAAAAGCTAGTGAAATACCCATTTCTTAAAATAAAGAAACAAACGTCAGAAAAAGGAATCAGTGCTTTAAATAATTTTTCCAAACTTAGATCCATTTCTGTGCTTAACAAGTACTTGAAGTAGCTTCATAAACTGAATTTTGAACCTTTCCAAACTTTCCAAGTAATGCAAGTTCAAGGATCCATTTGCTGGCTTCTTAGAATGACTGCATCCACTTCACAAAACAAATGAATTTTGCATGTTCTGTATGATGATCAAGATAGGCAATAAGTCAACTAGATCGAGCATAACATTTTTTAGAAAAGGACATTGGCATTCGGTTGTGATGACATGAGATCTTTAGCCCTTTCTCCATCCTTTTTTATATGTTTTACACTCCACTTTTTTATTTATAAATAACTTTGTTTCGCTGGATTAAATTCTAACTGATCAACACTAATTATCACAAATATATGCCATTTAGTATAGGTGTATCAAGGTTTACTGAAAACTGGCAATAAGTGTTGAGATCACATTCTCTTTTCTATAACAGACATTGTCCAGAAAGCTCAGATGATTCTTTGACAGGTCGAATTTGCATCCACTTACTGCTAACATCTTGTTCATCTATTGTTTATTTGGATATTGTTAAGGTGAGCCTGAAAAGAAAAGCATTAATGTTAGTAAAACTTATCATTGATACTGTAATTGTTACAAAGATTCAGAATATATTCCGGTCGTTTCAATTTATTTAAACTGAATGTCTAACAATAAATCTTTGCTGCATGAAACTCGTATGTGTAAATATCATGATTTCATGAAACTCGAATGTGTAAATATCATGATTTCATGAAACTCGAATGTGTAAATATCATGATTTCAAGTGAAGAAGCTTTTTACTATTGGTATTCTTTTGGGTGAAAGTCCTTACATTCTGCGAGCCCTGCTCCCTCCTACTTGGTCCAAAAATAAGAAAAAGAGAGAGAGAGAGAGAGAGAGAGAGAGAGAGAAGAAAAATCAATATCTTGTTTTAGACATATAATATTTTCTTACAATTATATCAATGCTGAATGTGTCTGTCTAGAGTAGTTTATGGTCATATTGTCCTGACAAGAAAATTCATCATGAACATAACTAGATTGCTGAAAATAAATCCATCTTTTCCACCATACCAAATGCATTATGCAAGTATAAATTTTAGTTGAGTTTGAGTACCACTTTAAGCTAATTTTAGTTTTTATTCTTTTTGTTTGACTTTGATTTCCATTTTCTGTTAATGCATTTATTGTCAATATGTAATTGAATTTGACATGCATGATTTACTGATTCACTCTGTTGAACATTTATTGATTATAGGGTACCTCATGCGGTTCATACTAGCAGGAAATCTTCTTGGGCTCCCAGCTATATCAGTGCCTGTAAGCAAATAATATTCTTTGTTGTACAACATGAAAATCCCTGTAGCTTCAGTTCCTTTATTATATATAGTGAAATAACAAATGAAGTTCTATTTAGATAGTATACATGGACTGAAAATATTTTCAAACTTATATTACATGAAATGGTATACTTGTCAAGTCATAATGACTCCATCCACTGCTCATGAAAGCTTGTCATAATATCAATAAAAGAACTAACTGGTGAAGATTCATGTATTACTTGGATTTTAATTTACTAATTCCATCAGAGAGCCCCAGATTACTAGTGCAATATGTACAGTTACATGAAGTAGCATGTAGACAAGTACAGCAATTGAAATGTATGGGATTCTTCTAAAATAACATAGTGAACAATGTCCATTTGGAAAGTAGAAGGAAAAAGGAGTGCATTAAAGCAGAAATGCAAGCACCTGTGTTGAGTCAACTAATTGAAGGAAAAGAAGTCAACTAATTCAAAAAGATGGTTGTGAAAAACTGAGACACCATCAAGGACTGTTATCTTGTGCCAATGGTATCAGTCGTGTGTGGGACTAGTGATCAAGGATGATCTAGTCGAGTTCAAATTGACTCCAATATGGTCCAATCGGAGTTTCGATCAGACTCCAATTCGATCCTGATAAATTGAACCAATCTCAAGCTCGATTCCGAGCTTAAGGATCAGAATGAAGTCAGTTCAAGTCTCACTTAGGTGCAGCACAAATTGAGTTCTAGTCGAAGTCCAATTGGGCTCAATTGGACTTTTACTCTACTCCTATTCAAAGCCAATGCGGCATTTTAATTACAATAGCAAAGTAATTAAAAGACTACAGAAAAGACTACAAACCCTCTTGGAGGAAGGATGATGTTGTCAACCCTCTTATACAGATCAACAAGTATGTACTGATTAGTACTGGCATACCATATGTCAATATCCCAGTTTTCACAAAAAAGGCCAGAAATAGCTGAAAAATCACTAAAAACCTCTTTTGTGAGGACTTTTAATACTAATTTAGTGATGCTTTTATTCTATTTAAGTAAGAATAGAGATTAAATGAGTTATAATTATCCCTAATTTTGTTTTAAAAGTAAGATAATGGATTTAGTTGAGCCAAAAATAAAGAGTGACATAAAAATCACCCTTCACAAGTCGCAATTAGGCATAATTACCCCCAATTTCGACCTAAAAATATGATAATAGTCCTAATTGTGCCTAAACTTAAGAGAAAGATACTAATCACCTTAACATGACATGATTAGGCAAAATTAGCCCCAATTTAAGCCTCAAAGTAAATAGTGGAACTATTTAATTCTAATATTAAGAGAAATACACTAATCACCAGTAACTATAACCAAAAATGGAATAATAAGCATCTAATTGTGTCAAATTATAATTCAAGCATAGAAAGAGCATAAATACCTTTAATTGAAGAGAATTTGGTGAAATCCCAAGTTTGAATCCCTCCAAACGAAAAGCTCGATTTGCACTAATCGTCAGTTAGGATTTTTAATCAAGTTAAAGCGAGAAAGAGAATGAGAAAGTGAGTGAGAAAGAGAGGGAGAGAGAGAGTCAGGAGTGAAAGAGGGATAGGGGGTTTTAAAGTTTGACCACATTGGACCAGTACAATCAAAATTTGATTGTATTGAATGATAAAGGGGTTGTATCGAGCATACTAGGAAGTACACCCCCACTTATTGTGTTCTACCCAAAACAGATCGGTTCACATATCGGTTATCGTGCAAACTATATCGCTTTCAATCGTATTGGTGTTTCGACAATTGGTTGGTATGGTATGGTATGCAGAAAATCGAAAGCGGTACACTAGGGCGTGCACTGCGTCTCACGGACAAAATTGTAAACGGCTTGTTCGGTGTAATGCTTGTGCTTGTCAGTGTCCCTTTTGGTTGGTTGTCACTTGTAAAGCTTGTAAAGGGCTTGCAAAGGCAAAATGCCCTATTTGAGTGAGTTTGATACCATTGTAGGCTTGTACATAAAGTACGCTGCGTCGAGGAATACTTGTAATAGAATTCGTTCAGTGGACCAAATCTATACCTTTGTTGTGCAACTGCTCGAGCTTGTGATATCCATTGTTGGAATGTGCATTGGCTATAAAGTGTTTACTAAAAGAGTGGCTTGTGGATCCCGTGTAAGCGCTTTCGTCCGTCTTCTCTTTGCAGGTCCTAAGGGATTGCAGGAGATTTGGGTAGGTGACCTTTGCGGTGATACGCATTGGTGCCGCACGGCTTAGGCAAACCAAATAAGTCCGTGATGTTGGTATCGAGCGGGACAAGCTCACTTTTAAACACTTAGCACGCAAACGTGGGGACCTTGTCAGGCACCACGAGGACAAGCTAAGAAGAATTGCGGAGCGCACAAAGGTGGGGATGGTGAGTTCGAGCGGTGGCTCGACATCGACACCCAAACTTGACTTGGCGGTGCTCGAGGCAAGCGGGTGCTTGGCCAAAGATGAGACCGTGCAAGTTGCGAGTGGGTTGCTCAATGATCGAAAGAGTTGTGCAAAGCTCACAGAGGTGAGGAAAGTTGCAAACTCAAGGAATTCGATACTCATGCAAGGTCTTGACGCGACGATGGATTGTCCGTGGCCATCCCAAGAAGGTCCGTGCATGGAGCATCAAACTTTCTCTTCGGCATGCAGGATACTTTCGTATGGTGAAATGTGCAACAAAAAGATGTTGCTAGACCCGAAGAATTTGTATTGGTGAGGTGTCACTATCTAGCAAGTGCATTTCGAAGGCGGAATGGGCACGATTTGTTCAAGCAGAGGCGAAGTAGTCCAAGGGGATAGTGGTCTCCAAAACTTCCTAAGGGAAGGACGCGAAGAGAGAAGTTGCTCCAACGGGCGGATATCCGTGAGGGATAAGTCCCGCTCTCCGAATGTGAATGGTAACGAATCGCCGAGGAGTACCTCAAGACAGAGCTCGATGGATCGAGTGAGCGGTGTGGAGTCATCGCATGATCTCGCAAGTGGCAATGCGTTGGTGGGACGATAGCGAGATCAAGTGGGGAGCAACCAGGGCAACACAAAGTGAAGGCACACTAAGAGCCGCGGTGAGATCGGACTCAAAGAGGGTGACCCGTGGAATGGTGGGCGTGAGGGCCACCATTAATCCAATGCTAATCGAGAAGCGAACAACTTGGGAAGACTTGGTGAAGTACCCAAATCGCGTGAAGGGAGTTGGCTTTCAAGGCGAAACATGGAGCGGAGGCTTGGTGCTTTCCTTACACGAGGTCAAGGATGGACTCTTGCCGAGGCAAGAATCGGATCATGTCGTTCCATGGGTTTCATATTCAGATGGAGCAAACTCATCTTTCATGGTGCCAAAGACGAAGGGAGCTTCGAGGCACATACATCTTATCTCGATGAAGCACTTGGTGGAGATTCTAAGGTGACGCAGATTTCTTTGAGGCAAAGTTGGTGTCAAAAGGCCTTGCACGGGCAAGAGGATGCAGAGACAGCTACTCTTCAAGAATATGCCACGTGTTGCTATTCAAGTTGTCATGATAAAGCGGTGCGCAAATGAGATTGTCTTTGGTAGGGGCGAGTCCCGTGATCGAATAATGGTGCACCTATTTAAGTCGAGGGAGACTTCGGAGGAGCTGCTAGGCGATGGATATCCTAGGCTAGCCTTCGTCCGAGTGTGACCCGAGAGTGGGTGGACGAAGGTCGATGCCAAAGAAGCGAACAGAATCGAAGCTGGCGAAGGCCCTGCGATGTGTTGGCGGAGTCCACACATGGAGATATCGCAGTTCGAGTTCATACCACAGGATCGAATGCAAGGAGATGTCACCAGGAGGCATACGATGATGCAGGGATCGGGGTGGAATGGTTCGTGGCAAGACGACACACACAAAGATGTCCCGTGAGGGACATGGTCATCTGGAGATATGACCGGGAGCGCGACAAGGAGCTCCAAGTTGGTGAACAACACGACGGTAAGAAGAGCTATGGATTCAAGCAAAGTGAATGCCATGGTACAGAGGCGGGTCTTCCGCGTGCAACCGAATGTTGCATTGAATGGAAGCCTTGGACATCGCCTTATGGGGTGTGCACTCTCAAGGAAGAAGTTCGGATGCAAATACCAGGAGTCCCATTTGGGACTGGATCATCTGAGGTATGATCGGAGCTGTGAAGAGTGGAACTACTTCAAAGCTCACTTTGCTTAAGGAGCCGGCAAGTCGAGGACAAGGCCGAGTAAGCGAACATTGCAGCCAATGAAGCTAAGGAGAACAGAAATGGTGCAAGTCCTACAACATGAGTGGCGGTGGTCACACATGGGAGTTGCATCAGTATTTCCATCGACTGCGAATCGCTTTCAGAGAACACAGAGGTGTTGAAGCGAGGCCTGAATAGGGCGTGGAAGCAATGACGAGTCCAATGGGACTCGGCTACCCAATATCGATCATCGGTTAGATTGAAGGTGAACTTAGAGGAGTGTCAATGTCGCAGAGGCAGATCTACCGATCACGAAGAAGGGATGCGATGCGAGACAGGATAGTAGTGCCATTGGTGTCGCATGCCATGGTACGGTACCAGGCGGGACTTCCGGAGTCATCAATCCCTTGCTCATAGAGGAGAGCACTTGGTCGTGATATGGGCCGTGGAGGAGGAGAATGCTTTGGCAAACTCCATGTACCAAGACAAGGTGAAGGCGAAGCTTGAGAACTTCGTAAGACCGGTGTCATGACTTTCCATCAAGATAGCCGTGAGTGAAGGATCGGGTCGATGCAAGAGTGCATGACCAAGGATCGGAGCAGCATAAAGATGCAGTGATCACCTTTACTACTCAGAGGAGTCGGCGCGAAATGATGGAGAAGGCGTACAATCCCAAAGGCGACCAAACCTATCGGAGACTTACTCCAAGTTGGAGTGATAACTTCTTGCATTCCGAAGTTCAATGGCAATGAAGGTGAATCACGATGAGTGACTCAACAAGAAGGATGCAAACACTTCAAGTGCTTCGGAAGTGTGAGCCGAGAGCAAAGCGAATTCCAAGAACTACTGACGCACTAAGTACAACCTCGAGGAGGCGGGCGAAGTCAAGTAACCTTTGCCTTCTCAACTCCCAAGAGAACGGGCGGAACTCCAGCGGTTCCCAACTCTCTTAGTTATCCAAGCAGAGGAGCTCAGATGATGCCAAGACCCTTCAAGACAACTAAGTGGAAGAAGATTCGATGGGCAAATTTTACGGAGGAAGGACTGAAAACTTCAAAGGTTGCGAGGTGATGCTCGTTAAAGCTCCAACAAAGCATCTATCCAGATTCAAGAGACAAGAAGAATTTCAAGATCGGCGATATCAAAGATGGTCTTTTCCTTCATCGGATGAATCGCAAGAACCAAAGAAGGATCAAAGACAACTTTGCCAACCCCACACCAAAGTCGAGTCATTGGCGAGTTGAAGCAAAGACGGCGGATTAAAGTTCGAACGACTCAACAACAAGCGGAGAACAAATGGGAGCCAAAGGCGCATCGCAAAGAGGAGCGTAAGATCGAAGATCCAACAAAGAAAAGAAGTTGCAGCGTCGCCAAGAAAGCTTCGACGAGGACGTCGAAGGATTAAGTGGGGAGAATGTCACGGACAAAATTGTAAACGGCTTGTTGGTGTAATGCTTGTGCTTGTCCGTGTCCCTTTTGGTTGGTTGTCACTTGTAAAGCTTGTAAAGGGCTTGCCAAAGGCAAAATGCCCTATTTGAGTGAGTTGTGACCATTGTAGGCTTGTACATAAAGTACGCATCGAGGAATACTTGTAATAGAATTCGCCTCGTAGTGGACCAAATCTATACCTTTGTTGTGCAACCCATTACGAGCTTGTGATATCCATTGTTGGAATGTGCATTGGCTATAAAGTGTTTACTAAAAGAGTGGCTTGTGGATCCGTGTGAAGCGCTTTCTCCTCCGTCTTCTCTTTGCGAGAGTCCTAAGGGATTGCAGGAGATTTCGGGTAGGCTGACCTTTGCGGTGATACGCATTGGTGCCGCACGGCTTAGGCAAAACCAGCTAAGTCCGTGACAGTGCGGTACACTTAATTTAAACGTAAATCCTCCGAAAATACCTGAAAATAAAAAAAAGTTATGATAGGATTTTTAAGTTAGAAATAAATATAGTAATAGTATAAGTTTAGCAAAATCAATGTAAATTAGGTAAGAATAGTATCATATATCTTTTTCGGACTTTAAGGATTAGTTTTGTGCAATGTTCGTTGTTTTGTAATGTTTAGGAGAGCGCAAATGTGAAAAAAAAGAGTTTAAGATTATGTAAGAGAGTAGGAGAGTGAAATAAAGTGAAATAGAGGGGAAGGAGAGTTTAAAACATATGAGAAAGGGCTCCAATGGTTAATTTGACCGTTAGAATACTGTTACCAATCGGTAACGGTCGATTTCGATCGTTACCGAGCTGTGTCGGACAGTAATGGTCAAAATTGACCATTACTGAGCTGTGCTGGGCAATAACGGTCGAAATTTCGACTGTTACCGCCCGATATATCCCCGTATCATCCGATACGGGGGATATTAGGCATTTCGCCCGGTAGCGGGCGGTCTGCGTATCGATATCCTGTCGGACCGGTACGTATCGCTCGTATCAGGCGGTATGATTCGAAATTGCATACCATGGGTATGACAATCATTGGACACCACACCATAAACTTCCTAGAACATTGCTTTTGTTGAATTTTGTAGTTTTGCAAGATCCAATAAGCCATAATCTTTTGTAAAGAGTTCTCATTTGAGAGCAATCAAGTGATACATATTCAACAGTCTGAAAGAACAAACAGTGAGTGAACACTTGAAACAGCCATCCTTGTTTACTCATATTCATGAAATGGAAAACTGGAAACTCTCCAAATTTTTATGCTTCTGATGATGTAATAATTGTTGCATTTGAAGTAACCGTGTTTATGTATTCAACATGTGATATACAGGTTGGTCATGATAAGCAAGGACTTCCAATTGGTTTGCAACTAATAGGACGCCCATGGAGTGAAGCCAGCATCCTTCGAGTGGCTTTTGCTGTGGAGGTATAAAGTTTGGCTTGGTTATAACTATATATATTTTTAGGGCATGTTCTTTTACTTTTTACCTGCCAACAAAGCTTCATCAGAACTCAGAAGTAGTTTTACATGATCTTCGACTTTATTATTTAGTTCCTTTATGCAAGAGGTTGAGATAACTTGTTTGAACTTATTGTATAGTTTGCAAGATTGATCAAATTGACCAGAGATATATACAACTAGGACAAAATCTGGATTGGGTCAGAAAGATTAGAATTGGTTGAAAATAGTTTAAAACATGAGATTGTAAAGCATAGCAAAATATTAGAAAATGATAAGCATAAAATTTAAGGAAAGCTAGATGCAAAATTTGTTTATATTTCATAAAATATTAACTTGCTATAAAGATTCATGAAATCAAATTGTAAAAGATAAAAACTACATAAAAACATAATTGATTGAGAATTATTATATAATTTATTAAAAATTTAATAGTAGTTAAACATATATAAAAATTAATGTGCAAGCATTTTGTACATCATATAAAACATGCTTCATAAAATTGGTACTGGAAATGGGATTGATTAGGTTCAATATCAATGGCATCACTAGGATCAGTGAAATTGAATCAACTTGATCGACATCTTATTTAAATATTAAAATATGGAAAATAATATAAAATAAAAAATATAAATATATTCTTATATTTGATGCAAAAATATTCTTATATCTTTAATACCTCAAACATGAAACGAAAATATAAAAGATAAGAGGTTATATGAAAATATAATAGAAAATTTTAGTGAATATAATTATTATAATTTTTCGAAATAACTAATAATTATTATTGTGGCCTCAGTGCCTTTCTATTTACCGTGCAGATGAGGTATTTAGTAATGCAAAAAATAAAAAACAAAGTAACTAATTCTTACCCTTGTGCATCCTTGTTTCCTTAAGTGATCATGGACTACTAGATTGCAATTGCTTCCTTTACATAGAAAATAATCACCGATCATTCTGTTGTCTAAATTTTTTGGGCAATATAAAATTATAATAATGTGTTGAAAGTTCAGATGCAATTGCATCAAGGTACCATGTGATGTCCTACTTCTACATACCATATTGATCTGTCCGTATGACGTCTTTCTTGTCCATGCTTCATAGGATTTAATGTCCAAGTTCAACCATGAGGTTGAAGTTGTATACTAATACAAAACTCTTTAGACAAACTCCCTATAGTTTTAATATTAATGGCTACATTATCTTTAATAATTTCAATATACTTAGTGGATACACCTTTCTTTTCTAAAACCCACCATAATAAATCTTTAGAAATTTCATTGTAGACTTTCACTATATTAATAAAATCCAAATACAATTTTTTCTTTATAATATTTTATTTATTTTTAAATAAATTGCTTATATTTTTTATCTTTTAGGTATAAAACCAAATTGATTTTAAGATATAATCATTTCAAGTCTTATACAACTTTTGATAACTCTTTCCAAAAGTCTTATGTCCCTATATCAAGGGACACAAGGGTCCTCCGAAAGACCATGGGCTAGGCAAGGTTCTGAATACCATATCATACCAGTGTACCGATCAGCTGTTGGTACGATATGTACCGAGCTGTACCAATACACAGTATACTAAAGGTGTACCAATATACCACCCATACTGGTCCTCTATCGGACCGTTATGTATCACTCGTACCGAGCAGTACGGTACGATATTGCAAACCATGGGGCTAGGCTAGTTCAAACCTGAACTTTTTTTAAAAAAAAACCAATCTACCTTATAGTCACCCAATCTGGTGGAAGCTTACAAAACCTATTAACCCTTCCCAAACCTCGTATTGGTTAGAGCCTCGTGTATTGAGTACACCCTCCTTTTTACTACATTTAAAATATTAACATGATACAAGAATGATAAAAAATTTATCACATCAAAAGGTATCATTTAATTATTTCATATTTTTTAATCACATTTTTTTCTAACATTAATTTTTCGGTGGACCATTAACATAAACCCTTTTTGTCAAACATGGAATACCTAGATACCAACCTTAGATCAACCATGTGTATTTCAATGAGTCACTTATGGAGATGGGGAAATGGGTTAGCATTTAAATAAAATACCCAATAAGTGAACAAGCCTCTTTCATGGCGTAGGTAAATAAGACTTGAAACACTTTTAGATAATTTATAATATTTTTATAAATAAAATATTTATATGCATTAGGCTTTGAACATATTAACATAATTTATAATGTATCAATAAGAACAACACATGCATTTTGTATAAGAATAAATTAATATATACCATATACCCAGATACTCATCTTCTTCTTTTTAGAAAATGTAATAACTAGACACTTAGGTACGTATTAAATCCATGAGGATAAACCCCACCCTATGAATATCCTTGCTAGACTTAAACATTATTCCACATGTTGGGTCATGGATTTACATACATTTCTCATAGGATGACAATATCTTAACCCTCAAAATCATCTAATAAGATATTTTTTCTTTGATTCTCCTATGAGGCCACTATCGAATATAACTCATATTACCTCATTGCCTCGACCTTTTTAGATTGAAGTATCATCCCTTTGCTGGTCCGAAGGTTTACCACCCTTGGAATCGGCAATGAGGTATAAGCCTTTTTACTTGAATTATTAAGAACTAACGTGATTATATATATATATACACACACACACACACACATAGTATTTATTTATTTTGATTGCATGTCAAATTGTTACCATACATGCACTTCTGGAAATGCTAGATTCATATTATAAAACAATCACGTCACAAGCAAGACAATCAGGAATACTACTGCTATATAATTATAAGAAGGTAAATAAACTATGATATATCATGGAATTTAATCAACAATATAAAATACAAGCTCACCCAATTTGATATTCAAAATAATATTTAAAACTTGCTAAAAATGGAAAATATTTTTAAAACATCTAATCAGGTCGACAACTCATTTACCTCCGATCCAAGTCCAACTCTAAGCTGATCACTTATAACTCTTGTCACTTTATTAGAACTTGTTAAGGTATCCAAACCATTCAGTAGTTGCAGAGTATCATGCTAGTTTAAAATCCAAGTATTTCATGAATGACATGTGTCTTAGTGTTCTAGCCTGCTTCACCTAACAAGATTCCATGCATCCAACAAAACCTTTGCCTTCCCATATCTTGTCAACTAGTATAACTTTCTCTGTAGACACTCAAAAAACAGGAGCTTATCAAAATCTTTAAATATTGGTGAAATAGCCCACAAGTTAAAGAACATTTAGATAATCTTTTGCAGAAGCATTGTTTGATGCACAATTCTACCCAATGATCTACAATGATGTACTGGTTGCAGCTTCTTCAGTATTCTTCATCTCTATAGCATTGATCCCCACCTAACCCCTGTTGTTTTTGTTCTGCATTAATATGGATCATGAAGTCACCCCTTTCGAACAACAAAGACAGATTCTACATATGTCAACCAACCAAAACATCTTCTCTAGTTTGAAAACCAATGCAACAAGTGACCTAGATGGGGTTTCAGATAACAAAACTTTTCTTTAAAGTTGTTTCAGTCAAGACATATGTTTCACGAGTCCATATTTGTTCCAACGTCATCCTTCTCTCTAGCTTCATTGGTCTCATGGATCTTGCCCATGTAGGAGAGGGCCTAATTGATGAGAACTTTCAGATGATGAAGCCGGGGTAGAGACATGGTAGAGATACTGATGTTTCACCTTCTCTTCATCACATTTTTCCATCGTTTGACACTTGATAGCATTGTCGAAGTGTGTAAGAGCGGAGTGTCTCGATCTCCAAGGGGTTAATAGAGAAGAGATGGGTAGAGGAAGTGATGTTTGATGGCAGCCATCAATTTCAGTTACATTTTGTAGGCTATAGTATATTTAGGGTTTTCTCCCAAGGCGAGGAACGTATATAGCAAATCATACCCTTTTCTTTCCTAAATTAGGTCTTGTCTCATAATGTAAATCTATTGATCTCAATGGATAATTTAGTCAAAAAAAGAGAATAATAATGAATCAAAATAATGATAATGCATTATCACCATAAAAGGAATCAACAATTCTTTAAATAAATTTTTAGCTAAATGTGCTCAAGCAAATGTGTCAAATAAGCTGAAGTTGAACAATAATTTCCACCTCTTAGTGAGAAAATTAAATTATTAATTTATAATTTGATTGTTTAATAATCAATCAAACCAAGTCAAAGTGAAAATTAAGTCTAGTAAAAGAGATATTCAAGTTTAGTCAAATTAAATCGAATTAGTTAGGGTATCACAAAGTTTTATAATATGGTTCATGATTTTAAATTTTTTTTATAATTAGAATAGTTTTATATGTCACCCTTATTTTTGTAAATTTATAATTAGAACAGCTCTGTACATTACCTTTTTCTTGTAAATTAGCACTAAAAAGCTCTTTCTCCATTCATTAAGCATCTTCCTAAGTCTCGGTTGTTTGTTAAATAAAGAAGTTAACTATGTTATTCCTTAGTCTCCTAAACTATTCTAGACCTTAACAAGATACCATCAAGTCCCTCACTCTTAGTTGCATTTTTTAAAGCGTTTTTTACTTCACTGGCTCTAATTTTATGAGCAAATCTATAATTACTAAATCTTTAACTAGAATCTATCGTTAAGGCTAAGTTATCCGTGGAATGTTCATTAAATGCTTTATAAAAGTAACTTCATCTTTAATTTTGTATTCCTCGATCTTATCATTAATGCATCTAATTTTACCGAAATCCTTGCATTTTCTTTCTATATCTTTAGTAATTCAATATATATCTTTTTTCCTATCACTAGTACCTATCTTGTTATAGAAATTATTATACTTTGTCTCTTGCATACTAATAGCTCTTTTAGCCTTTTTTTAAAGATTTTATATAACTTTTAAATTTCTCCTTATTTTTATAATTTTGTCAACCTTCATAGTATAATCTTTTAGTGGTAATTATTTTCAGAACCTCCTCATATCACCACCACCAAACTCTCTCTTAAGGCTACACCTCTACCTTTAGTCTTTCTAAGAATCTCCATTAAGCTCGTAATCTTATTGGCTATTATAGTCAAAATAATATTAATGTTAGCCTCGTTTAAGTTCTAAACCACCTCCCTTTTCATCTTGTTCTTAAAAATCCTTCTATTATTATTTTTAAATTTCTCCATCTACTCCTAGTAAATTTTTTTGCTACCTTTCTCTTCTCTCATTTTTTAGAAAAAAAATTATTTTCTTCTTCCAATTTAGTCACATCCCACCAAGATAATTAATTGTGTTTCTTTTGTTCATATTAGTAAGGTTCACCTTACCGGCCCATATTTGTGTACCGATCGATTGGCGATATAGTATGTACCACTCTGTATTGACATACAATGTGTTGGTATGGTGGGGCTTATCGATGGTACAAAAAATGGCTAAAACTAACTATAAAAATTCCTTAAAATAGAAAATTTTAGATTAGGGTTTTTAAGTTAAAAATAAATTTAAATTTAGTATAGTTTTAGCAAAAATAATCTAAATTAGGAAAGAATAATGACATATCTTTTCTGGGCTTTAAAAAGTAGTTTTGTGGTATGTTCCAAACCATCCTTCCGTTGATATTGAATTATCTACAAATAAAATATTTGAATTTTATATTATTTGTTAAGCAATTTAAACATTAAGATTCAAATAAATCAAGTAATCGATCAATGAATATACTTGGTTCTACCACCAAAAAGAATAATAGGACTCCACGGGTGATCGATTGGAATCCTTAATTCTATGTATCTACATATTAATTTGATATATTTGTTAGACTCGATTCTGAAATTGATCCCATGACATAATGTACTGATACATCTTATGTCATTGGTGCATCAATGTGGTAATGGTCATAGTTTGATCTTTGATCGACGTGAGCCACGCGTGTCCGAGGCGGCTCCTGAGACAAGTACAATTATGGTAGGTAGTGGTGCGGAGATCGGAGAATACTGAAACTTCTACTTTGGCTACTGATTTATTGGTCTGTGTCATAAGATCGATCACCATACTATTGCTCAGAGAAGAATGATCAACTATCACGTACTGTTGTTGGCTATAAGATTCTCTATAATATGATGGTTGTGAATATGACGACCTCCACTCTGTGTCTACGACGTGTAGTCTCTACCACTTATGCTCAAAATCATCCACTACCTTCCCCTTCCCCTTTCATGTATAAACCTAATTAGTATCTCATCGAACTCTATGATCTAAATCTTAGTTGACATGTATAAAATATTGCTCGGTTTATGCACCACTCTCAAACTGTGTAGATGGGACCATCGACTCCCCAACCGTCATGATCATCGGTCGAGGCACTATTGTTCACATCGTTGCCATGTCTCTGAACCGAGCAGGTTGTTGAATGCGATTGAGGTGTCTTGTTGCCCAACTCCATTCTTTCAAATGATATAACTGATGCTATTGCCTTCTCCTTTACCTTTGCCTTTACCTTTGCACGTTGGGCGGACGACTGTGATGGTTGGATTTGTCTAATTCCTCGAATAGTCCAACTTGATGTAGTCCAATTCTTTTTGCCACGTTCTGACCGAGGGCAATCTTCCTCCTGCTGGGGATATGCTTCCTCTTCTTCTATTGCCTCGGTGATGAAACACGAAGGACGTGGAGGGTCTCTCGCCTCATCAAATAAAGGATCCTCTTGGCAAGGATTGCAATACCGTACCGTACCGGAGTTTCGACGTTTCTTTAGTACTGATGCAGACGGTGATTGGTAATTAACGGTACATTTTCGCGCATCAAACATACCGTTCGATATATATTTATAATTATAAATATTATATATATATAAATAGATATATATATATATATACATTTTTTTTTCTCGACGACGCCGCCTCGCAACGTCGCTCGAGATAAATCAATCGGCGACGCCGTCGCCAGAGGCAACGTCGCCTAAAAGTAAAAAAATTTCTATTAAAAAATTCGAGCCTCGGCGACGTCGCCCGAGCCTCGGTGACATTGACGAGCTTTAAAAAAAAACCAAAAAAATATTTTTTTATTAAAAAAATAAGAAAACCGAACCGGCCTCCAGAGCGGGTGATCCGCGTGTATCAAGATCTGTCGGACGCAGACGCATCGCCGCCCGATCTTGGCGGACAGATCGGTATCGCATACCATGCCTCTTGGTTCTCTAGTACTTTGACCCACTCTAACATCGACTGTGAATTTTCGTTGTAGTATTGGAGATCAATGGTATCAATCTCTAGTTCCTTTGGTGCCTTGTCCAGCTTGGCAGACCACAACCTTAGCCACATGTTGTCGTGGACATATAAACCAGTTTCTCCAACTGTCTATATGATAGTCTATTGCGGGCCTTCATGTGAATCAATGCAAATATTAAGCAGTTACGTTCACAACCACTCGATGTCAACATTTGTGAAAGTTCATGGGCATCAACCTTCTTTAAATTTGGTATGTCCCCTCTAAATTGTAGCCACCATTTGATTAGAAAAAAATATAAAGAGGACTTTATTATTATAACAAATAATTAATGTCAAATTTGGTTTATAATCAATATTTATTTGACTAAATATGGATCAAATTTTGATCAAATATACTAAAAAATACACTAATCACAATAGTAACACTGTTAATTAATCCCTAATTTGTCCTCTTTCACTACTACAAATATGTCAAACACCCTGATAGGTATAAAGATATTCAATTGTTTCAATATCGATCAAATTTTAATTAAATCATCATTAAAACCATTAATTACAGCATTAAAAAACTTAATTAAAACCTAATTAAACCTATTATACCATTACAAACATGTAAATCACCTTAATATGCACGAAATACAAAGATTTGACCCATTAAGTGTCTAATTTAAAAAAAAAGCATTAAACACACTAATCACAAGATTCACAACATTAAAGATCTTAATTACTTCCTAATTAACACTATTCTAATATCATAAAAACCTCAAACAATATATTAGACATTAAAAACATAGAATAGGCTTAATATTCTTATAAATCATTAAAGATCGAGAAAAAATATACCCCTTTGATTAGAAAGTTCCTCTAATTTAGGTATTAACCTTCCCTAATTAGCCTCTCAAGCTTGATCTAATCCACAAATTTCAGCTTTGGGAAGTTCAAAAGAGTGCAAATGAGAGAATGAGAGAAATATGTGAGTGAGAAAGTGATTAAGAGAGTAGATGAGTTAGAGTGAAAGTGGAGAGAATGAGGGAATAGAAAGGGTTTTTAGATTTGGTATAAACAGTCAAATGGATCATTGAAATTCAACAAATCCTAATCATTGATCAGTATCGGTCAAATCTGACTGTTATCGATCAGTATAAGTCAGTAACGATTGGCTTTTGATCATTCCAATCAATACAAATCCCGTATCAAGCGCTACAAGGTCTGTTGTTATGGACCGCTTGGTACAAGGTGGTTTGTGTGCTAGTCCCCTATTGAATCGATATGTACAAATCGATATATACTGCCTGTACCGTCCAGTATAGGTCGGCACAATGAACCATGAATATTATATCTTAATATCGTGGAAAACTTGATTATTAAGCTCTTTAAATGTGTCTTCCTTAGATATTCCTTCAAACAAGAAGACTACAAGTGTTATGATCCTACTTCGAAGAAATTACATTTATGGATGTTACTTTTGGTAAAAGTCTATTTTTTTTCTATAAACTCTTCTTCACAAGACTTTATGAATTTGGACATTTTAAACTATATCTTCTTGTTTAAGACACTTCTAGCCTTATATCCAACTAATTCCATGAATGTGGATGGGATAAATTGTCTTCTCTACACTACCGTTGCACGTTTATTCCAGAAGGTGGCCCAACCACTAACTGAGGATGTTCAAGTATCCGAGTTTGATAATAGGTACTAAATTTAGTTCTAGCTTCTTTCCTAAAATAATGATTTGAGCATGTTGATAAGACCCCTTAGGGTTTTATCGTAGAAGAAGCGGAAGAAGCGAAGGCGAAGCGAAAGAAGTGGGGGAAAATGGGATAAATGATCGCTTCGAGAGGATCGGCCTCCTTGATCACTTTGAGGGGATCGGCCTCCTTGATCACTTCGAGGGGATCAGCCTCCTTGGGTTTAATCAAAAGACCAGATAATATTTCATTACTTTCTCATTCTGAAAGAAATAGTTACATCCCTATTTATAGAGTCCCACATAGAGTCTTCCAGGACTTGGACCCTTATTAACCGACTCTATAACTGACTCCTAACCGAATCAGTAACCGACTCCCTACTAGACAACTCAATAACATTATCCAAAGCATTATTCAAAGCTTAGAAAGTAAAAGATTCATAACACATGTTCAAATAAAATAATCACTCATAATTGAGGATCTAAATCTACCAATTGATAACTTATCTTCGTAACATAGAACTATCTTTACAATATTATGTCCATTTGAAATTCAAAAAATAGCCCATGAGGTATTTGGAGAAAGGAGTTGGAGAAAAGCCATGATGGAAGTGAATTCCTTGGAAAAACAATGAAAATCATTGAACTTCCAAAAGGAAAGAAACTAATTGAATGTAAGTGGGTATTCACTGTAAAATATAAGGGTTGTTGGTACTCCAGAAAGGTGAGATTCAGTTTGTAACCAAAGGCTATACTCAAACATATGGGGATAGACTGCCAAGAAATCTTTCACTTAAGTTATATAAAATGAGAATACAATACATGTATTACTATCTTTTAATAAATAATTTGGTTGATCCCTGTAGAAATTTGATATTAAAATTGTGTTTTTGCATGGTAATCTTGAGGAAGAAGTTCATATGGAAACACCTTTAGGACTTACTGAAGGATTTAAATATAATAGTGTCGGTAGAGTAAAGATGACATTGTATGAGTCAAAAAGAATCACATCATGTGCACTCTTATAAGATTGATCTAGCTAGGGCTATTGGTTGCTGCAAAGTAAAATGAAAAGTATTCGAGTCTCAGAAGCTTCCTTGAGAGCAGTGATCATCTTCAATGGAAGTGGAAACCAAAGAAGGGTCAAATATATCCAAGTCTATTCAGCTGTATAGCCATGGATGGAGATCTCTTTCAGTTACCTGCCATAGAAATTTGCATTTATATCCTTCCAATTTTTAACTATTAACCTCATTATCTTGCATAATACAACAGAGTTTGCAAAATTTTCTTGTATTTCAAAGTGGATGAAGATACCATAGACATCTGGGACACTTCTTATATGTTACATAATAATGTTCTAAAAGATTTTGAGTTTATGCACATTTACTTGACTCCAGTTTTCTTTGGGCGTTCTGTTTTAAAATGTTCCACAATTCATGAAAATTGCCTCCCCAACAAAAAACACAAATAAGGGGAGTGGTGGAATTGCTCGGAGCCTTTTGGCACTCTAGTGTGATTGTAGTGCTGTGCAGTTCTCAGTGCCAGAAGCATTTGAGAAGGATCACAACCATTTGCGGTGGGAGTGGATTGGTAGAAGGCTAACCCACCATTGTGGTGACGTGGTTATGCAACCCCAGCTTCATTTATGTGACTCGCTCGGTGTGAACTCAGAATTTGCTGCGGCGTACCTTTTCTGTGGGCCCTCCTGGATATTATTTGATATACTTACTGCTTGTTTGTTAAGTGTTAAATCTGTAAAAGCCATAGACTTGAGGTAGCAAGCAACCTGACAACCGTTGTTCAGGAATGATGTTTGAGCATAATCATGCAAGTCCATATAACGCTTTTTCACTGCACGATTCTCCTGTGACAGACGGCAATCTCATTTACTTTTTATATTCAATGATCATAGGTCGTGGCAACCTGTTAATCTAACATGTTTCGCTACGCTTTCAGGAACTCTGTCTAGGTCATAGGAAGAGGCCTTCCCAATTCTATGATGTTCTCAAAGCCATCTGAAACGGCCATCTGCATGTATGAATTGTTCGCCCCAATAAAAGGTCCAAGGGCCGGGCACCTTCGGAGCCTTTCAATTTTAAGATGGGATGATGCTTAAAAGAAAATTTTGTAAATATCGAATATTTGGATTTGTTGTTGTTGTTGTTTTTAATTGTTGAGTCGCGGATTGAGGTTTTGGTGTGAGATCTGGTTTCGCTCCGTTTGCCTGGTTTGTGTGTACCGCGAGGACACGTGTTCCTCAGAGCAAATGGAATTTTCAACAAAGAGAGAGAGATGGTTGGCATCAGTTGCTATCCCTATCCACCCATAGCTTTTCCTCAAGTCGTACCGCGTCATCATAGCCTTTCTTAAAAGTCAGTCGTAGCGGGATAGGATCGGCGTCCCTCCACTTTGGTCTAATGAGCCCAAGCCACCTCACTAAGATAAGATTTTACCAAGAACCGCACCATCTGCTGTCGCCCCACCATGCCCGTCTCAATCTTGGCTCAGCCACCGTACTTGCCAAGGACACAGTGTCACATTATATGCCGACTTATTTAGAAAACGTAACGCACTATTTCTTGTTCCCCCGTGTCCTTTGTCAACAAGCCTGGCTGCTTGACCGTACTCTTCAAGGACGTAAAAAGATATTCCACTTACCACCAACAGCATCGCAAGGAGATAAGATCTTTGAAGACTGCACTCTCTTCTGTCGGTTCACGCCGTCTTCAAGCTTATTGATTGTACTCTTCGAGGACGCACCGTATGCTGTCTTCATCTTTTACGGAAAGAAATGGCAAGATTAATGCATGGTGGATGTCCAGTTAAACGTTCTAGAATTCAAAGCCCCTGGCGGGCATAATTGTAGATTTGCTTTCCTCAAACTTTAGCACCAAAATGATTTGTTTATGTGCTTCTTGTGTGTCATATAATGTCTACTATGTTACACCACCGAGTTGCCTATCAAATACAAAATTATCGTTACTTTTGAAAGAATGAGAAAGCTTTTCTTATCGTGTGAAAATATATTTTGTTATGATTTTTCATCATTTTAGAAGAAAATCAAATCGGAGTCAATATATGAAGTTGGGATATCACTGTTTTCTTTAACACAACTTTTTAAAATAGTATAATCACATTCATTCAGAACTAGTGGAATTGGAGTGTATATATGATTTTTTCACTGAAACTTTCCAAGCCTCCATATAAGATAATAGAAGGGTTCTAAAAAAAATATAATATGCATATATTTTTCATAAAAATACTCAAAATCAAGTCACTTGTCATTTGACTTCATAAAATATTCCAAAATCATATCAAAAGCAATGTGTAAGGTCTTCAAAGGAATTCAATTGAATATTACTTTATTTGATGTGATTATACTTTTTTTTTTAACGGGTAATACTGTTCATAAATACTCTTTAAAAAATAGCATAACTCGGATCTGTATATGTTTTTTAGCCAAAAACTTTTCAAACCTTCATATACTTAACGGAAGTGCTTTTTTTAAAAGAATAAATGGATTATATTATGCATATATTTTTATAAAAACATCAGATTTAACACACCATAAAATTATTAGAAATCAGTGTAACCTTGCATTTTACATCATAAAAAGTAAAAAAATGAAAAATAAAAATAAAAATAAAAAGTGATATAGAAGGTACCGAGAAGAACTCAATGGTTTTAATACAGTTCAATTTTTTGTTCTTTTAAATCGAAAGTGTTTTAATTTTGAGATGTTTTATTAAATGCATATTATATTAATTTTATTCCTTAGAAAAACCCTTTCATTACCTTATATAGAGGTTTGAAAATTTTTGAACAGAATTAAGTTATTTATGTACACTGTAAAAACAATATAACCTTACTCAAAATTAGTTTTACTCGTTCCATATGTAACTTATCTATTCAAAAACTTTTCAGACCTCCATAGAAGATAATGGAATGGTTTTCAAAGAATAGAAAATATTACATTTTTTTAAAAAAAATTCAAAATTAAGATACTTTCAACTCAAAATTATCAAAAATTATTGTAATTGGGCATCTTATATTGAAAATAAGATTAAAAGCAACCTGAAAGGTATATAAAAGAATAAAATAAAATAAAATTTTATTTCATCAAATTATATTATTTTTAAATAGAGATACATTATTTTTTAATATTACAAAAAACAGTATAAGTTCATTCGAAATCATTATAATTAGGGCACATATACGAGTTCATTATCAAAACCTCTATATAAGGTAATTGACGAGTTCTTATAGGAATAAAATATATTATGTGCATATTTTTTTAAGAAAAAATCTTAAGATTAACACACTTTCCAAAATATCAAGAAAATAATGTAACAGGTCATTTTACATCATAAAACACATAAAACTATGATTTCTAAAGTAATGTTGAAAGCTTTTGAAAAATTCAATTGAACATAGCTTGACACTCTTAACATCCAAAGGAGTTTCCTTGTTTCTAAATAGTACGCCATATTCAAAATTAGTACAAATTAGTATAACTAGTGCCCAATCATTCATCCAAAACTCTCCATAATCCATATAAGGTAATCGAAATATTAAAATATTATGATTGATAAGTATTTTGAGATTTATGAAGTTATTATTGTAGAAGAATAAAGGATCCTAGTATGAGAATGAATCCTCGAAGAAAACTTTAGGAATTAGAGTTTAATTCTTGTATAAATATCTCATTTATTTTTAGGTTTTGATGGGGATGAGTAAGATGTGAAAGAGATTTTAGATGCTCTTGGATTTTTTTTTTTTCTTGCTCATTAGGGTTCCTAGAGAGGGTAAGGGAAGATATATAAATTCTTTATTTTTTTGTGTAAGAGGTGCACAATAAGAGTTTACTTGAGTGGGGATTTTAAGGGTCATATAAATGATATCACATGTTGAAGAATTTATTTATTTATCCTGAATATAGGCAGAGAATTATCAAACTATGTTAATCTAATGTGGGTTTTTTTGATATATTTATTATTTATTAATCTTTGAGGTTTTCTTTAGTTCACAAATCGCCTCTTCTTACCCCAACATAAAAATATAATATGCATTTTTGAGGAAAAAAATCAAAATTAACACACTTTCAAATTAAAATTATCAAGTTATATTGATCTGAATAAAGTCAGATTTAATTGCATTGGTTCTGAATAAAATCACATTATTTTTAGCTATATAATCTCTTTTAAAAATAGTGCAATTAAGGTCCGTATAACTTTTTTCACAGACAAAAAAAAAATAAAGAAAACTTCATGTTCTTAAGTTCATTATGGAGGTCTTGTGTTGGGGGTACTATTTTTAGGAAAAAAATATTTTTATAGGCATAATTTAAATCCTTTTGGATTGTAAAATGACGAGACAGGGGTTGAAATCTGAGCATATAAGATTTAAACAAGTTGACAAGAGTTTCTAGCGGATCTGGCTATATATACTAGTGCTTAGTTAACACTTAATTAGTTCTTCCTCGATCAATATTTGCAGAGCATAAATTTTGCTTTGGCTATCAATATTACGTCGAGGACTAGTTTACGACTTTGTGGAAAGATGGCCAAAGACGTATTTTGAGCTTGATTTTGTGCATCAATTCAAATAAGGTTTCAAGGAAGATGCAGGTGATGTGCGTGTAGCTCATTTAAAACTTTCTATCGACCCGACAATGATAAACAATGGACTCTTAAATGATAAGAGAGTCTCATTTTGCATTACGCATCATGTTGAGCATCCATCCTGATTAGTTGATCGTCTGCTTGGTTTGAACGAGATTTCAAGTCTTTGTACTTCGCCTTAATAAGTTTGTCATGTTTTTTCAATCAACTAAAACACTACGGGTTATTTTAAAAAGTGATTACAGATCCGATAGAGAGAGGAAGAACAATGGTAGCTGTTGGTGAGGCCCCAAGATACCAGAAAGTGAGCTTCGCCATAAGAGATGGCTACGGGGAGTATGACAAAAACTTACAGCGACAACCTCCTTGGCCACAAACAAAAACGTCCCGAAGGAGAGAAAATAGGTATCATGATACCTTGATCACATTAGAGACATAGTTGACGCAGTTCATAGAGACAGAGAAGATCAGAATGCGTCGAAGACCAAGCATGCGGGCTCGCTGGAGCCCTTTAGGATGGCAACACCTTCGGCTTGAGTGGAGGAAGTGACACAACATAGAGAACGTTCAGCTGCAATCAAGGTACCTTGTACATCCCTAGTAGTATATCCATAGCGTTAGTGTTGATGGACAAGTTCCCATCACAAGTTGCATTGAAGGAGGTCATCGGTCGAAATCACCACCTTCCTCCATAATGAAGAAGCTTTATTTTGGAGGCCGCGAAAGCAGGAGTTGTTACGATTTAACTGGAGATGTTAAAGCGAAGGGCCACTGATACTTCGTAGATCATAATCTGGAGTGAGGTTGGAAGGATGCGTTTGAAGAGGGCAGGAATGTTGATGCCAAGTTTTACACACAATGGAATTGGTCTGCGTGTGATTTTGAGCAATTACCTAAAATTCTCAAGCTAAAACATGTCAAGAAGAGTCAGAACATCGCTTGCACATATGACAAATATCGGGTTGAGAATGAAGTATTCTCGAGATACAGATAAAGGTAGGGAAGCTGTTGAGCAATAGTTTCGAAAGAAATTTTTTGGTTTTGGGATAAACATTTAGGCTCCACATGACCCTTCGTCAAGGCCAGTCATCTTCAATTTTTTGTGGCCCTCTTTTCTCTTCATCAGGGTGGGCTGAAATATAGCTGCTTTGAATCATCTAAATTGTCAAGAGGTGAAACGATCTCTAAAAAATGTAAAAATTCCAATGATTTAGGAGAGTTTAGATTTAGTTAGGGTTGAAGAAAATGGGCCATTTAGAGGAACAAATGTTGGAGTTACAAAGGTCATCTAGAACGAAGGTGTTTTTTTCAAAAAAGAGTTTAATAATAATAATAATAATAATAATAATAATAATAATAATAATAATAATAATAATAATAATAATAATAATAATAATAATAATAATACGTACATTCACCAACTGATCTAATAAACATTATCATCAAAATCTAAATGTTCCTACAAGTAAAAAAGCATTGATGATGGTGGTTATCAAATTTATAATGTCCGAGTGGATCCACTAAAAGGCCTCAAGGGTAACTCGGAGAACATAAAGAGATTTTAAAACTTTCACAATCTTTGATGCTCAAAATCAAATTGTGATAATATTTAGAGGGAGGTAAAGATTCATGAGCCTGGAAAGAAAAAAGATATGCTGAGTTAAGAATACGAGTATTTTTTTTCAAGATTGATTTTTTAGTTATTATCGTTGTTTGTTATTATATAATCCCCTTGCTCTATATAGGGATAGATTTTTTTATCCTATTCGATACCTCATTCGAATTATGATACCTCATTCGAGATGATCCTCTTTATCCTATGTAGTATTTAGAGGATATTATTTTGATATGGAGGAGTCATTGTGATAGATCTCTCTTAAGAATATAAGATAGGAAAAGGATGACTAAAACTCACCTAGTTTATAAAGTTTATCATGGTTCTAGAGGTTGAACTACATGATCATGGATTTGATACAACAAAAGTTATTAACCTAAAAAAATAAAACAATATCAAAAACCATCTATCTTAACAAGGCTTTCTTATTAAGTTCTTTATAGGTCAATTGTGATGGATCTAGCTTATTTTCTCTAGTGCATGCATGCCAAAAGCTAAGAACACTAGGAATGATAAAATCTTTAAAATATATATATATATATATATTTTATAGTGACTATAAAATTATAGGTAATACATGGGAGAAGTGTTAGAAGGTTCACTTTGAACTCTTCTTAAAGAAGTGGAAGAATGATAATTAAAATCAACATATGATAACTGCCACCATAAGGGATGATAAGACTAAACTAATAACAGTTTCATACTTGGATCTGAATCTATCGCTGGTGGTTAGACCGAAGGTTATATACTTGAATCCAACCCATGGTCTAGAAGTTTGAGAAGAATTGTTCACTCTCAAGATCTAAGTGAAACAAGAGTGACATCGATGTGATCGTCAACATTAGAAGTTGAAAGAATCTTGTCTCAATAAGCTTGGTGCAAAAGCTTGGACTTGAGACCACTCCTCATTCGTAACCATATCCTATAGATTAGATCTACAAAAATATCAAGATAAAGATAGATCATCAGTGCATATTCAAATTTGTGATCATCAATAAGTACATCGAAAAGGTAACATATAAGGTGGTACTCCCTGACAAATGTTAAATAATCTTCATGAGTTTATACTTATGGGATCGAAAGTCATCTACGACTATCAGCCCCATCAATATGTATTTCGAATGGATGGAAAGAACATCATATCAAGAAAGATAAAAGTATATAGCTAATTGGCCTAGTAACTACCGCCCAAGCAAAAAGGATAATGAACACATGTCAAAAGTTTGTATTGCTTATTTGACTGATTATAATAGCAACACAAACATTAGCTTTATCTTCGATACATAAAACCATATAAGATAAAGGCCTATAGTAGTTCATCAGAAGTATCTAAAGCTATTTAAAGAATACAGTGGTCTTTCCCTACGTGTAATGGAGCATGAAACCCAACTTATCTATGATAAATAGAAAATAAAAAAAATTAGAGATAATTTGTTGAGCTTATCAAGAGTGGCATCATTCAACTAAGTAATTCTCCTTGTGGCTCACTAATAGTAATAGTGCCAAAAAAAGACAGAGGTTAGCGTATGTGCATTGACTATCGCATCTTGAACAAGATCATAATAAAGAACCAATAGACACTATCATGAATCAATGATTTGTTAGACCAACTATAACTTGTCATAGACTTATCAAAGTTGGATCTCAAATCAAGATATCATCAATTTTGAATCTAAGAAGAAGATATCTAAAAAATAGTATTTAAGATAAGACAAGGCTTGTTTGAGTGGTTGATGATGCTTTTTAGGCTATACAATACACCTACCACCTTCATGTGACTCATGGACGATGCGCTATGCTCTTATATCAGAGATTTTATCATCATCTACATCGATGACATCTATAACAAGCTATAGAAAGAATATGTTGAGCATGTGTGAAAGGTGTTCAAGCTCATGATGAAATGCCAACTACGGTTTAACATAAAGAAGTGTGAATTCAACAAAAGAAACCTTATCTACCTTGGCTTTATCATCAATGGAGGAAGAATTCAGATCGACCTAGACAAGGTCAATTCAATTCAAGAGGGCTGAAATTGAGAATGATACAAAAGTTTAGAGATTTCTAGGCACATGTCAAAACCTACCTGAGTTCATCTAAAACTTCTCTATTCTTGTAGCTCCTTTATATTTCCTCACTAAGGTAAGTGAAGATTTGAGTGGATGAAAAAGCATGATAATATGTTCCACTTGTTGAAGAGGAAAATCAATGATGCGCCTGTGCTAACCTTGCCAAATTTACAATGATCATTTGAGTTGGAAGTGGACAAATCAGGATATACAATGAGTGCTATTTTGATGCAAGATAATTAATTTGTGGCATACCAATTTGGGATGTTATAAGAATTTTAGATGAATTATTTAATTTATGATTAAAAATTGCTTACGCTATACTAAGAAATCAAATATTGACCTATGTATCTTCTAGGAAAGGAGACAATCGTCTACACCAACAATTGACCATTTTAATATCTTCATATGCAATCTAAATTATAATAAGCACAACACATGAAGTAGATGTCATATACATAATAATTTAACTTGGTGATCAAGTACAAAAAAGGAGTGCAAAATAAACTAGCTAGCATATCAACGTAACTCCTGATTGTGAGTCTTTGCTTATCTATAAATATACTAAGTCATATTTGGTTTTTATGAAGAATATGTGGATATGCAAATAAAGGATATAAAATTGAAAGGCATTATGGAGAATTCAAAGCAAGAATCAATATGCAATTCACACTCGAAGGAGGACTTCTCTATAAAGGTGCTCAACTTTGCGTATCAAAGAAAGCATATCGCATGAATTGAATGAAAGAAACATATGTAACAAAAGTTGCATGACACTTCGACATGAATAAAATTGTGATGAATCTACAACAACATGTTTACTGGACCCAAGTGTAGGAAGATAGCTCAACTTGTGCAAGGATGTGTTCTTGGTAGTGCTTTAAAATTGGCCAATAGGAAATTGAGCTTGTACACTCTGTTGCTCATTTTATTGTGACTTTGGGAGAACATATCCATTGACTTCTTGAGAGGTCTACCAACTATAAGTTGGGAACATGACTATCTCTTTGTGGTGGTCAATAGGTTCTCAAAGATAATTGTAGTTATGTCTTGCAATCACAAAAAAAGGAGCAATTCAACTATTTTCAAATAAGTGTGAACACATTTCGGCCTTTCAAGTTCCATCATGATACTTGAAGATATAGGACGAAAGTCGATCATACCTTCAATTTGCTTTAATCGGGAAATGCATAGTTTGACCAATACATCATCATTCGAGATATACTTAGGTTATTTACCTCAAAGTTCTTTTGATCTATAGTTTATGATCGATTTAGAATTAACTATCATTGACAAAAGCAATGTAACTACAACAAGCCTAAAAACTTCCGAAGAACATTCACAAAGTGCATGAGAGGCTGAAAAGCAGCTTTTAGTGAAACTAACAAAATTACAAGAAATGACATGATCAATATATGTCGAAAGATGATTTTATAAAAAAGAGACCTTGTTTAGCTATATCTTAGGGAAGAAAGACTTAAAAGGAGAAGGAAAGAAATTAAAGCCCATTTGATATGAACCATTCAAAGTCTTGAAGCAGATTAGAGATAGTGCATGCCACCTTGACTTGCCACCTTATATGGAGATGTACTTACTTGTGAACATCGAAAACTTAAAATTATTTGAGTCTTCAATGCTAGATGATGAGTCAGATGAGATGCTATCATCTATTGAAGAGTTGATGATCGACCAAGAGAAGCTTCTTGAAGAAGACACTATCATAAAAAAGAAGTCCACTACCATCTAAGATACATCAAAGTTGTCTTATGAATTAGATGTAAATGGCAGAATCTACATACAGCAAAATGGTTCTTGGAAGAAGCTATTGAAATTAAGTTTTCTAAATTTCAAAGCAAGATTCAATAGGATCTGAATCACCTAATTAGGGGAACTATGATTAGCGATGATTATAACACCACTCAACCAATTTAATCAACCCATATCCAATGGCTTCTTGAAGACTTGAAACCCTATTTAGCCAAGCCAAATCCAAAACATTACAACCCACTTACCTTTATCTAAGTCCTAATAGAACTTAGATTATGACAACCCTCATCTAGATATGGGGCAGCAATTATGCAATGGGGTGCGGTGCAGTAGCCAATAAGCAAAGAAGTATAATAGCCCTACAAAAAGTTCTTAAATCCTAAGGATTTGGGGGTGTCCTCACATATAAAACAAGTGGTGCATCCCACAATAAAAGAAGTCCTTGGTAAGAGCCTAATTAACCCTAGCTAGTCTAGACTTAAAAGAGAAAATAGAAAAGAGAGAAACTTTGCAAGGTACAACTAGTCCTTTTAGCTATAACTTTCTTTATCGAGTTCCAATGGATGAGGCTTCGCATCAAGCTTCACCCAACTGTTGTAGTAAGTTTCTATTACTTTTCGTTTATTATCTAAACCTTAGAACGAGGTTACAGTAACAAGCGAGAATGAGGAGACTGAATCCAATAGCAATTTGCAATTTGTTGAGAGCTCTTAGATACTGTTTGTCCAAAGATAATCTACACTCTATGCTTTCATTAGCCTTTTTACATATTTTTAATTTTATTACTTAAGTCTTATAGTTAATACTTTGGCTTTACGAGTAATAGAGATTCTTCTTTATTCTAGTCTTATGCTTTATCTTCTAACAATAGTTCTTTTCCGCATCAAAATTTTCATTTGAAGGGTAATGTCGTGTGTTGATAAATTATCGAATCTGAACCACGTATGGATCAACACGTGAGTGCACATTAAAAGCTCTGTTAATATTAACTTTAATTTAGCTCTATCAGACTGCATCTCAATATGCTAAAATATATATATTATTTTTTCGTATTCTTTTAGAATACAAGGTTGAGTGTCGATCAGGATCCTTAGTTCCTTCTAACTCTCATCATTATTTTGAAATATTATTTGGACTTTTAGGTTTGCAGTATGTGCTACAAACTTAAGTCAAACATCTATTTCCAGTGACACAAGTATAATATGAAAGGAATATATCCTTCCTCGTGTAATCAATCCATAAAACTGGTGGCGCCCCTTGGCAATCCATCATCGTGCAGCTTAATTTGCTTTAGTAGAAGAAATCCAAAAAGCAAGGCGGAGCACATTATTAGAGTCCACCTCAGGAAGCATCATTACCGAACCACCAGCACTACCGTCACCGTGCTTGTAAGGACCGTACGTGCTCGGTGGGCGACATTTCATTATCACCACACCATGATAATAAAGAGATCCTTCTTCCACACCCACCCTCCCTTCATCCCTACCCAGTGATCGCTAAGTAGCATGCATGCAGCAGACGCAGAGGAAGGCGGCTGTTAGGAACTAGGAGACGCGGAGACACAGTTCAGAGAGAGAAGGAGATCATAAGAAGGCGAGGGAGAAATGGACGGCGCGGAGCTGGCGACGACGCCAACACCAGCTATAAATCATCCGTCGAGACCGACGCTGGGGTTCCCGCTGGGCACCGCGCTGCTGCTCATCGTCATCTTCTGCCTCAGCGGCATCTTCTCTTGCTGCTACCACTGGGAGAAGCTTCGTTCCCTCCGAGACCGCCGCCGCCGCCGCCGCCACGGAAACCAACCTTCCCTGGACCCCGTGGAAGATGGCCAGCTTCCCCAGTTTTCTTTATCATCTCCTGCGCCCAAGCTCCCACTCCAGCATCAGGTACCAGTCACCACCCGTTTCATTGGCAACTGTCACACCTCTTTTCTTTTTCTTATTTTATCTCCTCTCCTAGATTTTTTTTTTTTAATGTGTGTTATTTCTAAGGCAGGATTTTGGATCGGATTCCCCTTCCCCTTTGAAACTTTCTTACATCGCTCTCTAACTCCCAACAAGCTAGATTCGGTTGCATCGCCAAAATTCACGCATGCTCCAACGAACCTGACTAAATTCCACAAGTAGACCTAATTTGATTATATATATATATATATATATATATATATATATATATATATATATATATATATATATATATATCCTAAGAGGTATTTGTTTAGAAAAAAAAATATAAAAAAACAAATACTGGTCATGCTAAGGCCAAGGGACCATGATATATTTTCTTCATTTTCTTTTCACATGATATTTGGAATTTTATTCTTTTTTGATAAATAAAAACGATAAAGACAGGTTTAATAAATAAAAATGATAAAATCATCCATTAACAATAACCGTCGTGTTTTGTCCTTTTTAAAATGTTTGATTCATTTTAATAATAGATGCCTTGAAATTGAGTACCACACAAGGGGCCGGACTACATCCAGAAGTAAAGATTACTTTCAATATTGATTGATGTATGGGTTATAGTGATTTATTTTAGGAGGGAAAAAAAAGGGGGGGAAGGGCAAGGGCCTGCCAGATAACGAATACCCCAAAATATTTAATAATTTTTAGAAAGGTTTATAAATGCAAACCATTTTACGTGCGTTAGAAAGAGTAGCTTAGTTTGATTATGAATTATATGAAACATCATTTATCAGCGAGGCTTTTAACCAGGCTTCTTAGTTCTGTGAAAAAGGGCTGGCTTTCATGTGCTTAGCAGCCAGAATGCTTTTCTTGTTTCATATTGTGCATGCAGCTTTAATTGTTTTTCAACTATGGATGTTTAGTGGAAAATAACATGCTCAAGGAACAAAGAGCAGCAGCAAGTGTCGCTTAATTTGGAGCCAATCGATCAATTCATACCATGTAACACCTTTTAAGGCCAAAGAGCGAAAGAGTGATATTAGAAACATATGCACTGATGAACCTTTGGTGAATGCAACTGAATGGGGTTAAATGATTGATCTAACTATCACAAATATTTCCAAAAGATTATATTATTGAAAGATGATTTCCAACATTAGATTTAACGTTCAACGTCGGATATATATATATATATATATATATATATATATATATCGTAGTCTCTTGGGCTCTGCTATTTAATTTAAGTTTCACTTGAGACTTCACCTTACGACATGTACAATGGTTAAAAAGGCAGTAAAAGTTGCAAAACTCACTGACAACTTGAGATCTCAACGAATATAATGTGAAAATAGGAATCTTAGTTAATAGGTAGTTTGTGCTGGAGATGCTGTTTTGGATTCGTGTATTATATTTATTGCATACATGCAGTAACAAATTCTCCCAACTTGTTCCTTCCTTGTGTGTAGGAGAATAAGGTGGAAAGAATCCCAAGCTTCCCTGTCATAATGCCGGGGGATAGAATGCCCAAATTCGTGGCGTGGCCTTGTCCACCGGGACACAAGGAGGCTTTCACGCACAATCCCTCCATTTCCTAGAGCAGTCACCTCCTCCTTCTGTTAGTCGAACTGTATGCATTGCTTCTTATTCTTCTATTATTTATGCAGCAGTTATGCTTGTTTATTGGTTCTCCAGCCGGTTGCCTACTTTCTAAAGAAAACTATATCTTGTCATTGCGTATAGTTTCAAAGTGCTACTAAAAAAAAGGGGGTTAATTTTCTGAAAATTCTTTTTTTTTCTTTATGAAGAAAAAAATTACAGAAGCAAGATTTGTTACTGTCGCACAGCTAAAATAGCAATCATCAATGTATCTCCACTAGCCTTTTACTCTAAAATTCCATCCAAATGAACCTAGTTCTTGGAATTTTCCGTGGGTACCACACTGTCCATAAGATTTTAAGTTGTAGAATTTTTTTCTGATTAACTGTCTCTCATAGGTCTGCAATAAATTTACCATTTCAGGCCAGTCCCACGTTTACTTAGCTGAAGCATCAAATCCGATACTCATCTCGTCGTCACTGACGCATAGGTATTGCACATATATGAACTAAATGAGAAATGAACCTACCGTTCCTCAACTTCATCACATTTATATACATATGTATATATATATACATATATATGTATATATATACATATATATATATATATATATATATATATATATATAGCTATATAAGATATATATAATATAGAACAAATATATATGTAGGTCATGTAAACATGCAGCTTCAAAGATATCCTGAAGATAGAGGCACAAATATCTTTATGAGGTCTGAATGTATGAAGGTAATGTGGTCAGAGGCACCGATATGTGTGGTCTGCTGTAGAATATTTTGGTTACCATCAACGTTTAGGCGCAACACTTGTTCCCCATTTGGAACAACATCAGCTTATGGTGATGAAGCGAGTTAGAGGTACTCGAGACTGATCATTTGGTAAATAGCTATAAAAAACCCAGTTTTTATCCTTGTAATGACTATGAAATATGTAATAATGTTCCAATGCCATAAGATCAGAAAAGGGTTGCTCTTATCTATATCTAACATCATCTAGGATCAATTTTTCAATCGCATATTTCAGAAATACTAAGAACCCTCATTCGTAACCTAATTCATATAACTCAATAGACCTTATCTCTAATTCTTATCTATACAATTATCTTTCTTCATCTGTTATTATTATAACTACCTTTAACCCATATCTTATCATTTATATTATTTTTATTCTTAATTTGTGGACATATTTATATTAACGTGCTTGAGGGTGAGCAAATTGTATAATTGCTACTCAGCAACCTAAGTGATCAAAATGCCAATAATGAAAACATCCTCAAGTTTTCGGCTAGCTTAGCTAGGCTTGCGTTGGGCAGCTTAGTTGGTAAAAATTTTTGACAGCTTATCGCAAGGCCACGGGTTTAAATCCCATCTTCGCCACTTATCTTTTATTAAAAAAAATAAATCAGTGAAAATCTAAATGTTGTTAGCAAAACTGATTCAATATCACTATTTAGTGCCTCCTAAGCTCAAATAACATTATTAAGATGAACTTGGTGATTTTTCTTTCAGAAATGTGACAAAAGAATCAAAGTTTCTTTTAGTTTGGGCTCTCTCCTTCTAAATTTAGGCTAAGTAGTTAAATGTATAGAAGTAGTAAAATAAGTTAAGGTAGAAAATATAAATCCTATATTTGATAATATAGTGGCTTTTTTTTATAATCATGGTGTCATTAACAATTTCACAAATCTTACTGCCTCAAACCACTATAGAAGAGTATGCTTATCACTCGTCTTGCTACATCTATATTTTTTCAGATCAAGTATGTATCCAACAATACATTCAAACTACTAAAGATCAATCACAAACACTTGAGATTTTCTTTTTTGCAATTGATGTTGAAGGCAAAGGTATACTGATAGATACATAGGACAACTGCAAACATGTAGGCAATCTCAAGCAGGAGGAAAATAAAATATAATGCAGCAGAACACATATTGTTGCCTTGTTAGGGGCTCATTAAGATACATCTACTCTACCACCCTCTATCAACAATCAGTTTCACAGGGAAAACTAGATCAACCCACTGAGTTTGGCATTTGTGTCGATCAAAAGTAAAATATAGTCAAAAGTTATGCCCACATGTTGAATTGTACAAGGCCGGGAACTTTGCCTACTTTTTCCAATGCCGTGCAATATGTGGGTATGCATTACGTCATACTGGCCAGAAACAGCTCAGGTTGGTTTTGATGGCCAGCAAAAAGCATCCCATTTATTTCATGGCAAGTGTATTCATTCACAAATTTTGTTGGCAGCTCCAATTGATGTTTTGATCAGTTCCGGTTGGCAAATACACCAAGATGAACCATCATCATTTCTTTGTCAGTTTGTCGATATCAGCATTTCCAGAACGTCTCAGTTGTAATTATCCACCAACTACAAGAACAAAGGCAATGATAGCATGATCACCAATTATACTACGAACCATCTAGAGTCATATTGTGACAATGAAAACAGACCTGAAAGAAATTGAGTCAGATAAGTCAGCTAGTTTCACTCGTGTACATCACAAGCCTACTCATTTAAGGTTTATTAGAAGTAACACTACCTCAAAGTTGCACTTCTTTAGTTCTAGGTGAAGAGGTGGTCTCCTATGCTATCACCTTGAGATTGAAGCCACTAAATTAAACTAACAGTATTGTGAGAAAATATTGAAAAATACAAAAGATATTGTAAAGAAAGGTTTGTCGTGTATATCGATCCCTGGCCAGACGGGTACGTATCAGTCAACTCTGGTGTACACAGTACCGATGAAATAGAGAGTGGTAGAGGAAGAGGAAGAAGGATGAAGAGGAACAAAGAAGAGGAGGAAGAGGAGAGGATAAAGGAGGAGGAAGAGGAAGCAATGAGGAAAGACGAGGAGGAAATGTATCCAAATTCAAGTGGTGGGAGATAGAAATGACTCGCAAGTGCATGTCAGGAAGAGGGCTCCAAATGCGAGCCCTAGACCTATTAAATCATCTCTCTTTTCTTTATTGGTCGAATCAGACTACCCAAAATAGGGGCAATCCAACTATAGATTTATGCTCGAATTGATATGTACCAGTCTAGGCAAAATTGCATTCCTTGGTCTCGACATCCTTTTAAGGACATAATCTCATATTAATAGCATTCTAGCATTTCGATCTATCAAGACCAAAGTAGTCCTCACACTAAACTATTATTTGGGTTCACAATTATAGTTCCATTTGGACCTATCCTTATGATCCAGTGAAAGAATTAGTGTATTGGACAGGATTTCCTCATGCCTATATTGATAGGAAAAAGTTGTATGGATCCTTATCCCTCTCACTTTCCTACTTTAACACAATTATAGTAAGAATAGGACTCTCACAAGACCTCCACTATATGGTGTTGTGCTAGATACATGCTAGATATTAACTTGAGATTAGTGATTTAAAAAGGTGCTTGAGCGCTTGTGCAAGACGAGGCCCGAGCACCTCACATAAAAGCCAGGTGACATGCTCCAGTGAAGCACCGTCTAGGCGCTCGCCTAAACCCAAGCACCAAGCACCTCGGGCAAGCGCCCGATTGAAGGTGAGAAATTGAACCAATTGGTCAACTCTGGTTCGATTGACCAATACTTGGTTGGTTTAATTGAACCAATGAAACATTACAGTAAACACACAAAACACTCCCCTCCCTCCGCCATCGCTGTTGCTGTCATCCGCAGATTCATCTGTCGCCACTGTTAAGGTCTTAAAGTTCCTCCATCACCATCGCCCTCTCCTTCCCCATGTTCCACCATTGGTGACTCCTTCCCCACATTCCATCATTAGTAACTCCTTTTCTCACCCTATTTAGCACTACAAATAACGAAGGCAAAAATGAGTGCAAAAGTCTCAAGTTCATCTTCTATGATTGATGATAAGAAAACTTATTTTGATGAAAATGGACAAATGAAAAGAAACATGATGATAAGTTTAAGAATGACAATGTTGATTATGATAATGATTGAATTTGATGTAAAGCTTTATTGTTTTGAGTATTTTGACATTTTTGTTATTAGAAGATGGCTAATGTGACTTGGTATTTTAAATCTTTTCAATTTATTATCATATTTTTATTTATATAATCATATTTATCAATTATATTATATATTTTTATGTTTTAATTTTTTAGAGCATCTCGCTTTGCTCAAGTAAACACCTAATGCCCTAGGCATTTTGGAAACTTGGCTCCTTTTGGCGTCTAGTGTTGTTAAAAACACTTCTTGAGACTAACACTTTAAAATGTAACTTTGAAGGGTACTGCGCAAGTTACATAGTCTCAGAGCAGAGATAGCTCTTTGTAACAATTCCATACCCCTAAAATCCAACTTGCTACACAAATGGAGCTAGGAATTATGGGATTGGATACCAATTTTTAGTTTCTTTGTTGTTTATATCATCTTCATATGATTTCATATATAACAATAAAAAAACTTGATGCTCAAATGAGAGAAAGTCATCAACTCCTTATGTTGTTACTTTGACAAAAAAAATATATAGGAATTTTCATGTCACTGGAACGGTGTGCAATTAACTTTTGCATTATATATCTTCAATGCCTTTTCTTGTTGTCCTTGTTCATCATTATATATTGGAGCTCAACCCTAACTATGGAAACAGTTCCCAGATCAAATAGCTGTTAGTTGTATATTCATATACTTGCTGTTCTAGGGTTGTCATGTCAAATTCAAGCTAAAATTTTCAACTTGCTACAAGTTGTAAGGTATGATTTGGGGGCTATTGAAACCTTTATAGTTGTCCTCAAAGAAGGAAGAAGATGGTAGAGCCTTTGTTTGATACAGTAGAATTTTTAGTTAAAGAATGTAAAGGTGGAGATGGTGATATTATTTAATACTCCAGCCCCATATCCAATGAAGACTGGTAATTTCTCTAGAACTTTTGTACACTTTGTTTGAGCCCTTATACACATCCCTTTGAAGGACTTGTAATTGCATAAGTTGAGAGATGATGGCACTGTAGATAGTCCATGTAAAAAAATTTCTTTAATGCTCGTGGCTTTAGTAGAGGATTCATCAGCAGTAATTGTCACCATGGAATCTCATAGGAGCACCATCGCTGCAGATGATGTCCAAAAAATTTGCTTGAAGATGATGTCACTATAAGGGTGAGCACCATTATGCTGCTTTCTCATTATTGTACCTAGACAAAGAAGTTCCACAATATGATGGTTGTGGCAAATGTCTAGTCACAGTTATGGATAGGTCATGGCATTGTTGTGCAACTGGGATGTCAGAGGTAACGGGATCTAAAATGCGCCAAGGCTCCAAAACATCCGAGGCACTAGGCACTCGCCCTCGCAAAGTCACTTGTCAATATAAAAATTGTAAATAAGATGATTATGGAGAAAGAAAATATTTAAGATAATAATTAGATAATACAAATTTTATATCATTTCATAATCAAAATATTATTTTTTCCAAGATAAAAACAGGTCTTCTATTTAAGAAATAAGGTTGTATTCCAGTGCTTATAGCATCAGCACCCAAAAGAGAAGAGGGAGGATGAAGGCAATAATCCATCCACACAAAAAAAAAAAAGTTCAACAGGCATATTTTGCCAACCAATCAACACATTGATTTCATAATCAAAATATCACCACTAGAACATTGAATTACATTCATTTAACCACCTATAAAGCATTAAAATATTAAATTATCCAAACATAATAACAAAAGTAGCCAAACAAAAATTCTAGCAATGAAAATTCAAAATCCTAACAGTCACAAATTAAATAATTAACTTATTTCATAAACTATTATCAACAATAATTACATATTATTTATTATAATTAACATTACTATAAATAACAACCCAATAAGAGGTGGGGGGCTAAGAATAGGAGGAGATCAGCTGCATGTAGAGGAAGGCAAGGCCTGGGGTCTAACACCGACAGACAGGATGTAGGTTGGATGGTCGATGGGGACTATCAGAGAGAGAAAGGAGCAGGAAGATGAAGGGGCATCAATAGGAGGGGGAGGCTAGTTAAGAGAAAGGGAAGTTGCTCAGGAAGACGCTGAGGGAGAAAGAAGAAGAGGAGGGCAAGGGGGTACCATCAATCATATGTGCTGTTGAGAGCCACCAAAAAAGAGAGGGAGAGAGGGGTTGAGGGAGAGGGGAGATGACTTTGTTAGGGAGAAGAACTCTAGAGGGGTCAAGGGGAGAGAGAGAGAGAGAGAGAGAGAGAGAGAGAAGGGGGGTCCGACTCTGTTTAGAAGAAGCAAAGAGCGAGGGAAGGGGTTGTACCATTGACTTTTGGTGCTATCAAGAGCTGCCAGGAGAGAGAGAGGAGAGGGGTCAAGGGGAGGGAGAGGCAAGAGAGAGGTATCATCTTTGGATGGTGGAGGGGACAACACAGTATGGAGCATGAAGATTAGCACCATCAAAAGGTGGCGAGGGATGAAAAGAGAGAGAGGGAGAAAGAGGCAAAGATACCTCCATTCATGAGACGAGGCACCGTCGGCTTACACACGTGCTCGGAAGACAGGATCTAGCTGCCTGACACACACACAAAGATGGCATTTAGATTGTTAGGCAAGGTGTGTGGTGTGAGAGGGGGTAGTAAGTTAGGTTATGTGCTTGATTGAACCGAATCAATAAATTTGTGTCCAGCTCAAGGTTGGTTAAACTGATTTGGGCCAAGCGAGCGATAGGGCCACCCATTGCCTCCTAAGCTATGCCTAGTTAAAGGCACCCACTCAAACCCTAATCGAGGCACCCAAGCCTCGCCTTGCCTCACCTGGTATAAGCGTCTAGGTGAGCGCATGAGAGCATATTGATTTTACTAGTGTAGATAATAAGAGAATACGAAGATTGTTAGCTAAGTCATAATAGATGAAAGTATCACACTCTTTCTAATGGTCATACTCTTTCTAATGCATGCTTCCACAATTCGAGATAGAGGAGACCTCCCATACTATAAACTAAGAAAATATATTGAACTAATATAATTGTAGAAGAATCCTGAAAGATATAGAATTAATTGCAAAGATATGTCTTCACATCCTCTTCGGCCAGTCCACTAAGCCTCTTATTTATAATATTGTAGTAGTTAAATGCTAATCAAAATATTGGGCACATAAATATGTTTCTACTTTCTAGAGGTTTCCATAAACCCATCAATAGAGACAATCCACAAGGCGTCATGCAAGTCCATGTGGACAGCTATTTGGGCATTGTACAAGATATGATGACTCCTATTTTAGTAGGGGAAGGTCTTCTGGATAATTATCTCTCTCCCTCACCTTCCTGAATGCAATTTTGTTATGAACAAGACATTCACAAGCATTCTGATCTACTGTTTCTTGCCAGATTCTTGATAGAAATTGATGAGACCATTTGTTGTAGGATTCTCTCATTGGTACATGTTCCACGAAGATCATGACCAGATTGAAACTCTGTAACAGGCTTATATTAAAGAATAAAGATGGAAAGCTCAACATCAATAATAAAAGTTAGCTTGTAAAGTAGAAACAAAACCTAACTTTGAGCCTTTTCCATGTCCTGCTATACACATCAAAGGACCAAGTCCAAGCTTCTACAACAGATCTTTTATCATCAACAATAATCCTAGTAGTCATAAATACCTATCAAGATTAAAGTGTTTGTCAGTAGATATCTGAAAAACTCACAACATTAGCTGTTAGATCAAGATGTTCTTCTGCTGAGGAGATTGAACATAACCTTTTTAACCTTGAATGGGGATTCAGTAGAGATAAAAATCACAAAACCATCTAGGGTCACAATTTGATAAAAATGCAATTCAAACATATTTTGAACCAAAACTCTCAAGGGAGTCTGCTTCAAGACATTCACACAACCAGATATTGGACACTAAGCAAAATTTGGTATTCACATATAAGTCTTCATCCACCAAAGGCAACAGAACAAAGAAAAACCTTGATTAACCTTTAAAATGCTTTCTCATCCATTAAGCACTAGTTGTCTTGTTTCTTTTTCTTTCAAACCACAGCAACCAGGAAAATAAATCAGTTAACGCATGAGTGAACCTCTTTGAAGCTACCATGGCAGCTAAAAAGGAATGGTTATAAGGCAAACTTCAAACTTCTTGATTTAAAGGTGAAGAACCAAATTTGTAAATTAAGTTATTCATCATTTTTAAAGCTATCAAGCAAATGAGGCAAGATTTAGGGAAAGGAAAACCAGAAACCAGCAATTGTTCCAGTCATCAGCCATGATAAAACTAAAGATGAAACAGAAATCATCAAGAAACTACAACATGCTAGCATGCAGCTCGGGTTTGGAAAAATAGAAAGGAAGTAAGCATGATTCGGGCTCTTACCATTAAGTTGTGTAGCCCTTCTCCTGCTTAAACTTTCTCTGGTTCCAATCTTTGTTCCATCTCTGTGATGTTTTTCGTGGTCCTGCAACTTTGAACTTCTTTAAGGCACCACTAATCCAAACACCTGTCTTCAAAGGACTCAACAAATTTCTTGGGAACTGGAGTATGATGCTCCTTTCCATTGCCTCCTCCCATAGATTGGTTGCTTACTATAACCTTCTGCATCTGCTGATCTTGGCCATTAGCAAGTCGTATGTTGGCCCATTACCCTGTCCACAGTACTTCTTCATCCGCTCAAACATCTGAAGGGCATGATCCACCTGATCCAGAGCGCATAGGAGTTCCACCAGACTCTGGTAGAAATGAACATTGGGCAGCAAACCCGCCTCAAGCATCTCATCCACAACCCTATTACCTCTGACAAACCTTCCTGACAGGTACATAAGCCGGACTACGATGTGGTAGCTTGCCCAGTCGGGGTGGCATCCAGCTTCCCCCTGTCGCATTAAGTATAGGATTCGGTATGCTTCCTTGATCCTTCTCACCCTAGAAAGGGAAGATAGTAGGATATTGAAGCTGACGGTTGTCGGGGGAAAACCAGCGGTCCTCATCTCAGTCATCAGATTAGTGGCTTCTGGAATGAGGGCAGAAGGGTTGAATTTAACGTTTCTGTTGCATATGCAGAGAAGCAAATCATTGTATGATGATAGGCTGGGACGAAATCCAAGCGATTTCATCTGGTCCATGACTCGGCGGACCTCCCTGGCGTTCCCACGGATGCACCATCCGTGAAGGAGGCTCTGATAAATGATGCGAGTGGCCTCCCCACCTGCTGATAGCAGTTCGCGCCTGTGGCGCCAGACAACTCCCCGGGCCATGCCCGGGTTCCCTCTAGCGCAGAGGGCATGTACAACGATGAGGATGCCGGAACAAGCGCCGCCTACCACTCCGTCGTTGCCATGGTGGTCCTGCAGTAGCCGCGCCTTCTCCAGGCTACCCAAGAGGCGAACGGCTTTCTCCTCTTCGCCAGCTCTCACGAGGGTGTCAGTGACGAGGGCAAATGTCTCCAGGGCCACGCTCCGGCCCTCCTTCTGTAGATGGCCGATGGCGATGCCCATGGCCGTAAGGTCCTTCATCTTGGCAAACGCCCGGATGGCGCGGTTGACTACATCGTCCCCGGACTGTTCTTGAGGTCTCTGACGCTGCTGACACCAGGAGAAGAAGCGGAGCAGCCTCCTGCTGCTGCTGCTATTACCGACGCCGGCTTGGCTACTGCAAGCGTCGATGACCTCGTTTACGAAGGCAGGGGTAGGCACGATGCCTGACCGGTCGAGGGCGGCTACCATGTCGTCGAGGCTGCCAACGCCCGAGGCGACGATGTGGAGGACCATCCGACGAAGGTTAGTGTCGACGGGTGGGGATGAAGAGGAAAGGAACCGGTGCCATCGGCTCGTGAGCAGCCTCTGCATCGTCGCTAACATTGGTGGTAACTTACCACCCCCTGCACAAAAGCAGCAGAGATCGTGGTAACTCATCGTTCCAAGAGACGACCGGAGAAGAGCCACCATTAATTTGCCGTTGTCCACCGAACCATGGCCAATTTGAAAGATGCCCTATTTGGGGCGGTCGCCCAGTTTTGATGGCGCTGTTCAATCAGCAAGACGAAGTGGACGAGTTTAGATAGAGCTAGGTTTTCAAAGAAATCCCAAAAGATAGAAAACGTCATATGCCCATGGTTATTATTCTTTTTCTAAGTGGTGGAGACATAATTTGATATCATTCTTTGGCCGACTTTTCTGAACAATATGTCTTTGAGTATTTTCCAAATGATACCATTTCATTATTCCCAAATAGTCATTTTTTATTTTAATAATTTTAATAATTTTCCTCCAAAAGTTATAATCTATTTTTCTGCTCACTTTATGAGCGACTCGATCTAAATGAATGGATTTATCGGTTTGATCCAATGAGAATGGTTTAGTAGAAAACGAGTCATTTACCTCTTCTCTTTTCTCTCCATTTATGATTGTAATCTTAGGGTACATTTCGGCTACGGTAGTAGATAAGTGGTATTTCATATATTTTATTTTCTTCTCTTGTTTTTTTAAGTGTTTCTCATTTGCGTTGACAATATTATGAATTTTATTGAATCCAATATTTTAATGATAAGATTAATTGATCAATTTAGGACCAATACATCGATCTTATAATAAGACCATTAAAAGACCAACTATTAAGTAGGAGAATTAGATATTATATTATAAAACTTATTGTATTAAAAATTAGACATCGAGCTAGAGAATTTATCAATGCATTGGAGATCAAACTTCATGTTAAAGATTTGGGCATCATGTTAGAATGATCGGATATTACACTCGAAGATTCAATATCATAGGAATGTCAATATACCGATAGAATGAGTAATGTATCGAAGGAAAGGTCGATGAGTTAAAAGGTTAGATGAAATGTTGAAAGATTGAACGATATGTTGGAAGAGCATACAATGTACTGAAAACTTCATAAATATGTCAGATGCATGGTTAATTTATTAATGTGTTAATTGAGATCATTTTGGGTCAATTTAAAGTAGTATTAGGTTAAAACAAAGTTCACTTGTTAAGAAAAAAATTATGCTTGAAGTCAAGCTAAATTGGACCTGTTAGAAAGTCAAATCGGTGGCCTAAACTAAGCCTAGGCGATGGTACCACCAAATCTAAGCAATAGTACTACTTGAGTCAACTAACAAGTATTATTTGTATTCTGTCATCTTTTTCGATGGTGGTATCTCCTATGATGATAGTAGTACCACCTAGGGTAACGGTAGTACTATCGAAATTTTAAAAATTATGATGATAGTGCTACCAAGTTTAGAATTACGATTGTGTCAAAAGTTGATAGTACTGTCCATATCTTGAATTTTTGGGAATCTAAATTTTTGACTCAATTATTAAAGCTTTTGAGACCTATAAATACCTCACTCAAGTTTGGCTAATAGAATATTCATTTTTGAGCTAGTGAAGTACTGCAAGTTATCATTTTTAGCATAATTTGAGTCCTCTTTTCCTCTTGAGTTAATTTAAAATTTAAAGTTATAAAAGATGAGAGATCACTTGTAAAAAGATAGTGTGAATGCTATCTCCTGAGCTTAAAAAGATAAGTTATAATAAGGACATTTGATTTTCATCCATTAAAAAGAAGATATAGAAATCGTATGAGTATGAATGTTATCTTTGTCTTTTAGTTCAATTGAATATAAAATGTGAACTTTATGACACTCATAGGATTTTTGTAGGGCTACTATATTGCAAATGGTTTACGTTTTATCTTCTAGTGATGGAATGTGAGGAACCGGTCGAACCTCCACTTTATGCAAACATTATGACTATTATATTTTTTCATGAAATGATATTTATATAATTTCTTTGAGGCTAATATATCCCAATGGTAGACATTTTTTATTTTTGAGATGGTGTGGTAATAGCTAATTAAACCTCCTCTTTGTGCAAATATTATAATTATCATATTTTTTTATTAAAACTATATTCATAAAATTTCTCTACGGCTAATATGTTGGGAATGAATAAAACTTTGCATGTTCAAGATGGTGCATTAAAAATCAATCGAACCTCCACTTTTTGTAATGTTTACAGTCGTCATAGTTTTATCATGAAACGACATACATACTTCTCCAAGGCCAATATGATAGAAATGAATGATATTATGCTTTTTAAGACACCATGCGAAAAATCAATCTAGCCTCCACTTCGTACAATTTTTATGACTATCATTTTTTTTCTTGAAATGATATTCATATAACTTCTCAAGGGCCAATACGTTGAAGTAAATAAAACTTTATATTTTTAAGATGGTGCATGAAAAAGTAATCAAATCTCCATTTTGTAAAAACTTTATTACCATCATGTCTTTTCATGATATAACATTCACACGACTTCTTCAAAGCTAATATATTGAGAATTATTGACATTTTAAATTTTTGAGATGTTGTACCAAGAACCGATCAAGCCTCCACTTTGCACAAACTTTATTACTATCATATTTTTCCATGAAACATCTCTTATACTACTTCTCTAGAGACAACATATTAGGAATGGTTGATATTTTATGTTTTTAAGATGGTGTACCAATAACCAATCAAAACTCTACTTTGCGTAAACTTTATGACGATCATATTTTTTTTTGCTAACATTTTGCATATTTGAGATAGTGCATGAAAAATCAATTGAACCTCCACTTTGTATAAACTTTTTGATCGTCATGTTTTTACATTTTCAAAATGGTGCATGAGAGATCGATCGAATCTAGATATTACGCAAATTTTACACTAACCTAGTTTTTCATAAAATGATATTCATATGACTTCTCTAGGGCTGATAAGTTAAGAATGATCAACATTTTATGCTTTTGAGATAGTACGCAAAAAATTATCGAACCTCTACTTTGTGCAAACCTTATGTTTATCATATTTTTTTCTTGAAATGACCTTCATATGACTTCTCTCGAGCTAATATATTAGGAATAGTTGACATCTTGTATTTTTGAGATGGTGTGTGAAAAATCGATCGAATATCCACTTTATATAAACTCTATGCCCATCGCTTTTTTTAATGAAACGACATTCATATGACTTCTCCTAGACTAATATATTTGGAATGATTGACATTTTATGTTTTTAAGATGGTGTATAAAAATTAATCAAACCTCAACTTTATGTAAACTTTAAGACTCTCGCATTTTTTGTAAAATGATATTTATAGGACATCTCCAAGGCTTATAAGTTTGAAATGGTCAACATTTTATATTTTCGAGATGATATACAAAAGAACCGATCGAACCTCTATTTTGCACAAACTTTATGACCATCATGTTTTCAGGCAAATGACATTCATACTTCTTTAGGGCTAAAATATTGAAAACGATTGGCATCTTATGTTTTGAAATAGTGAATAAAAATCTGAATAAAATCTCCACTTTGTGCAAATTTCATGATTATCACTATTTCATAAAACGACATTCATATAACTTCCCCAGAGCTAAAATGTTGAAAATGATTGACATTTTATATTTTCTATATAGTGTATAAGAAACCAATCAAACCTTCACTTTATATAAACTTTATTACTATTATATTTTTTTCTTAAAACGATGTTCATACAACTTCTTAAGTGCTAATAATTTAGGAATGATTAACATTTCACATTTTCTAGATGATGCACAAAAATCTAATCAAATCTCCTCTTTGCGTAAACTTTATGACCGTTGTGTTTTTTCATAAACGATGCTCATAGAACTTTTTCTAGGGCTAATATTTTTGGAATGGATGATAATTTGCATTTTTAGAGATGATGTATGAAAAATCATTTGAACCTCTACTTTACGTAAACATTATAACCTTCATTGTTTTGTTGTGAAATGACATTTATATGAATTTTCTAGGGCTAATATGTTGGTAATAATAGACATTTTACACTTTCAAGATGATGTGCAAAAAATCGATTGTGTAAACTTTATGACAATTATATTTTTTTATGAAATGACTTTCATACAGCTTATCCTAGGCAAATATGTTAAGAATGGTCAACATTCTACATTTTCAAGAGGGTGCATTGAACTTCAATTTTGCATAAACTTTAGGACCTTCATTGTGTTTCATGAAAGAACATTTATAGGACTTCTCCAATGCTATTAAGTGTGGAATGGGTGGCATTTTACATTTTTGAGATGATGTGCAAAAAATCGATCAACCTCCACTTAATTTTTTCATAAAATAACATTCATATGACTTCTCTAAGTTTAATATGGAGGGAATGGTTGACATTTTATAATTTTGAGAGAGTGCATGAAAAATCAATCGAACCTTCACTTTATGATGATCACTTTTTTTTTTTTTTTTTTTTGTAAGAAAGCATTCATATGACATTTCATGGGCAAAATATATTAGGAATAGTCAACATTTTATATTTTTGAGATTGTGCATAAAAAATATATTAAATCTTCACTTTGCACAAACTTTGTAACCATCATGTTTTCTTGTGAAACTATGGTCATAAGACTTTTGCAGGGTTAATATGTTGGAAATGGCCTACATATTGTCTTTTAATAATGGTGCATGAAGAATCTATTGAACCTCCACTTTGTACAAATTTCACAAAATGACATTCATACAACTTCTCTAAGGCTAATATATCTCAACGGTTGAGATTTTATATTTTCAAGATAGTGTGTGAAAAATTGATCAAATCTCATCTTTATGCAAACATTATGTTCGTTGTATTTTTTTTATGAAACAACATTCATAAGACTTCTCAAGGGCTAATATATTGAGAATTAATAAAACTTTACATTTTTATGACAATGCATGGATAACCGATCGAACCATTACTTTTTATAAACTTTATGATCGTTATGTTTTTTTTACAAAATGATATTTATACAACTTTTTTAAGGCTAATATGGTGTGAATAGATGACATTATGTGTTTTCAAGATAGTGTACAAAAAATCAATCTAACCTCCACTTTGTACAATCTTTATGACCATCATGTCTTTTCACAAAATGATGTTCATACCACTTCTCCAAGGTTAATATGCTGGGAATGAATAAAGCTTTATATTTTCAAGACAATGCATGAAAATTTGATCAAACCTCCATTTTACACAAACTTTGACCATCATATTTTTTTTCATGAAACGATATTCATACAACTCTTCCAAGGCTAATATGTTGCGAATTATTGATATTTTAAATTTTTGAGATATTGCATGAAGAACAGATTGAACCTTTACTTTGTACAAACTTTATGATCATTATATTTTTTTCATAAAAGGTTTATATGACTTTTCTAGGGCCAACATATTTGGAATGACTAACATTTTAAGTTTTTTAGATGGTGCATGAATAACCGACCAAAATACCACTTTGTGCAAACTTTATGATGGTCTTTTTGTTTGCAAAATGATATTCACATAAATTATCTAGAGCTAATATATTGGGAATGGTTGACATTTTGCATATTTTAGATAGTACATAAAAAAAGATCGAATCTCCACTTTATGTAAACATTTTGATCGTCAATTTTTTTAGTGAAATAACATTCACAATTTTTTCAAGGCTACTATGTTGGAAATGGTTGACATTTTGTACTTTTGAAATACCGCACAAAAACTAATTAAACCTAAAATTTTGATAATTTTTAGACCCTCTTGTTGTTTCATGAAATGATGTTCATAGGACTTCTCTAGGGTTAATAAGTTTCGAACGTTCAACATTTTGTATTTTCAAGATGGTGCATGAAAAATGATTAAACCTTCATTTTACACAAACTTTATGTCCATCGTTTTTTTTTTTTTTTCTGGAATGACATTCATATAACTTCTCTTAGGCTAATATGTTAAAAATAGTCAATATTTTGTGATTTCAACATGGCGCATAAAAAATCGATTGAACCTCCACTTTGTGTAAATCGTTGCATTAATATTTGGAATTGCTAACATTTTATGTTTTTGAGATGATACATGAAAAATCAATTAAATCTCAACTTTGCACAAACTTTAGGACCCTCATGTTTTTTTGGTGAAATGACGTTCATAGGACATCTCCAAGACTAATAAGTTTAGAATAGTCGACATTTTATGTTTTCTAGATGGTGTGTGAAAAACTAATCAAACATTTGATTTGTGCAAATTTTATAACCATCGTATTTTGTCATGAAACGATGTTCATGCAACTTCTCCAGGGCTAATATGTTGAGAATTAATGAAATTTTGCATTCTCAAGATGGTATTCAAAAAATCGATCGAACCTCTACTTTAGATATATTTGATGACTATCACATTTTTTTTATGGAACGATGTTTATAATGCTTCTCCATGGCTAATATGTTGGGAATGAATGAAATTTTATGTTTTCAAGATGGTGCATGAAAAATTGATTGAATTTTCACTTTGTGGAAACTTTATAACCATTGCATTTTTTTATGAAACAACGTTTATACGACTTCTAAATGGCTACTATATTGGTAATGAATAATATTTTATATTTTCAAGATAGTACATGAAAAATAGATTAAACCTTCACTTTGCGTAAACTTTATGATCATCACAATTTTTTTCATGAAATGATATTCATACAACTTCTTTAGGGCTAATATGTTAGGGATAGATGACATTTTATGTTTTTATGATGGGTTGCAAAAAATAAATCATAACTCTACTTTACATAAACTTTACAGCTGTTGTGTTTTTTCATAAAACAATATTCATATGACTTCTTTATGTCTAATATGTTAGCAATAGGTAATATTTTGTGTTTCTATGGTGATGCATGATAAACAAATCAATTCTCTACTTTGTGTAAACTTTATAATCATTGTATTTTTTTTATGAAATGATGCTCATACGACTTCTTTAAAGCTAATATTTTGGGAATGGTTGACATTTTGTATTTTTAAGATGGTACATTAAAAATCAATCGAATCTTCACTTTGTACAAACTTTATGCTCATCATAACTTTTCATAAAACGATGTTCGCATGACTTCTCCAAAACTAATATGTTTGGAATAGATGATATTTTGTATTTTCAAGACTATGCGTGAAAAATTACTCTAACCTCCACTTTACAAAATTTTTATGACTATCATGCTTTTTATAAAACGATATTTATATAACTTAACCATGGCTAATATGTTAGGAATATAACATTTTATGTTTTCAAGATAGTGTGCCAAAAATCAATTGAACATCTACTTTATACAAATTTTATATCCATCATATTTTTTTTCATAAAATGATGTTCATATGGCTTCTCTATTAGGACCGTATTAGTACTAAGACTAATATCATTTTTTTTTCACAAAATGATGTTCATATGGTTTCTCTATTATGGTCGTATCGGCATTAAGATCATATCGAAAACTTTCGATGCTTTAGAAAAACTTCGTTCGATGAAAATCAATATCGAAAGTGAGCTTGACTTAGAGTAAATATAAAGTAAAGTGAGCAGCTAAGTAAGTAATAAAAGTAAATAGCAAGAAAAAGAGCACACTAAATTTATAGTGGTTTGGTCATCGTGACCTACGTCCACTCCTGATTCCTCCTCCGTTGAGGCCACCAATTTTCACTAACGATATTCTTTCAATAGGCGAAGATCAACTACCCTTTTATAATACTTTCTCCTATTCACAGGTTTAGGAGAGAACCTTTACAATTCTCACACCTCCCTTAGACAGAATTATAAGTTTAGAGAAGAGAAGGGGAACTCTCAAAGGATTACAACATAATTTTCTCACTTAGAGTCACAAGTTTTCATTTAGAGTTATATTGTAACTGAGCAAGGATGAGTGAGGTATTTATAGGTTCCAAATGTCTCATCTTGGGTTCTCGGGGTACTTGCGGTACTGGTGGTACTGGGTCCTCGGGGTCTCATCCAAGTGTCAAATCCTTCTTATTCTTTGGAATATGGTTCTCATTTTCGTCATGTGCCAAATGAGTCATTTCATAAGTCATTAATGACCTGATAAGTTCTTCAAATGGAAAGTCATTTAGGTCCTTTGTCTCTTGTATTATGGTTACTTTCAGATCCCAACTTTTTGGAAGAGATCTTAGAATCTTATTAATAAGTTCAAAATTAGAAAATTCTTTACTAAGACTTTTTAAACTATTGACGACATCTACAAAATGAGTGTACATGTCACCAATAGTTTCGCTTGATTCCATTTGAAACAATTCAAAATTATGTAGCAAAAGATTAATTTTTGAATATTTAACTCTACTAGTGCCTTCATGTGTGATTTCAAGTATGTGCCAAATGTCATGTGCAGTTTCACAAATTAAAATCCGATTAAATTTATTTTTGTCCAAGGCACAAAACAAAACATTCATCACTTTGGCATTCAAGGAAAATAACTTTTTCTTAAAATTAATTCATTCATTCATTGGTTTAGAGGGTTATTGAAAACCATATTCGATAATATTTCATAAATTAAAATTCAAAGAAAGCAAGAAAATTTTCATTCGAGTTTCCAATATGTGTAGTCCGTCCCATTAAATATAGGAGGACAAACAATAAAGTGACCTTCTTGAAAACCGAAAAGAACCATTTCTCTTGGGTGTTAAACTAAATGAGAAATAACGTGGCTCTAATACCAAATGTTAGGATCGAGTCGGCACTAAGAGGGGGGGTGAATTAGTGCAACGATAAAAAACTTTGTTCGATTCAAAGCTTCATTTCGATGAAAACTGATATTGATTGTGCTCGAACTTAAAGTGAGTGCAAGATAGAATAAGTAGGTAGAACACTTGCAAAATAAGTAAACAAGTAAAGAAGAGATCATACTAGAGTTTTATAGTGGTTCGGTCGTCCGACCTATATTCACTCCCGATTCCTCCTTCGTCGAGGCCACTGACATCCATTAACAGTCTTCTTTCAATGAGTGAAGACTAATCATTCTTATAACTCTATTCTCCTTTTGACAAGCTCAGGAGAGAACCATTACACTCCCACTCACCCCTCTCTTAACTGAAATCAATACCATAATAGACAAGGGGATTTCTCACAAGATTATAATAGAGTTTTCCCTCTTTTTGTGCTCATTTGGTGTGTATGTTAACCAGAGATAAGAGAGGTATTTTTAGGTTCCAAATGAATTCAAACTTGGAGCCAAAACTAGTCTCATCTTGGGTCTTCCGGGTACTAGCGGTACCACCACCCAAGCTCTCTAACACTGGGTGGTACCATCATCCAGTCTGGTGATATCATCGCCTGACACAATCTTAGAGATTGTGTATTAGAGATTGAGCCATCGGTGGTTCCACTGCCTATTTTGATGGTGCCATCGCCTAACCCACCTATTGGGTCACTATTTGAGCTTTTCACTTAGTCCAACATAGCCTAAACTTATGCCCAATTGTCTCATAATTGAGTTGGCCCAACTCTAACCCAATTACACCTTAAATCTACTTCGATCTAAATAATTTATTATAAAGCGTGAATCAATTTATTGTCTTGCATGTCATTAGTTCATCGACGCTTCGTTCGATTCTTTAGCGCATCATCCTATATTGTGGCATATTGCCTAATCAACAAATTAACCTCTACAACTTCGATCTCCTTGACATAATTCTGCTCTTCTTGGCCTGATGCCCGAACTCATCATCCAAAGTCTTCTACCGATACGTCGACTAATCATCTTATTTGACGTCCAATCTTTTGACATGTTTCACTCCAACTCAACTTTCGATTCCTCTTACTTCAATTATTTCTTCTTGATCGAAGCTAGTCTTGTGTCACTTAAAACGTAGATTAGATCATAAACACTATCAATTGGTTTCATCATCAAAATTATACTTTTCTGAAAGCACAATTAGATTATAAACTTATTAATTGATTTCATCATCAAAATCTGATATTTAACAAGTCCTGCATCACTTTTCTGAAAGCACAATTAGATTATGAACTTATTAATTGATTTCATCATCAAAATCTGATATTTAATAATCTCTCCTTTTTTATGATGATAACCAATTGATGATGGAATTTAACTAAACTCCACTTTGTTGAATCTCGGATTTTGTTGATGAAACTAATTAATTATGTTTTATGATCTAACGACGTTTTAAGTCATGCAAGTCTACTTTTGATCAGGATTAGACAATTGAAGAGAAAGAATCAATGTTGAGCAGAAGGAAAATATATCGGAAGATTGGAAGTCGAGCAAAGGATCGATCGATGATCGGTAGAAGGCTTCAGACAAAGATTTCAGGCATCGGGCCAAGAAGAGCGGAGTTACGCCAAGGAGATCGAAGTTGTGGAGGACAACTATCGATTGAGCAACAGGCCATAAGAGAGGACGATACGCCGAAGAACTGGACGAAGCGTCGATAGACCAATGATGTGTCGGGCGACAAATTGATTCGCTTTGTAATAATAATTGTCTAAATCGAAATAGGATTAAGTCTAATTAGGTTGGAATTGGGCCCGTACCCGAATAGATTTGGGCCAGACTCAAGGCCCAAATAAGTTGTTGAACCCTATCTAGTGGTGGCATCGCTAGACTAGGGTGGTGGAACTACTCAGGGCTCGGTCTCCCAAAAGCCTGGGTGGTGCTACCACCCAGATTGGGCGATGGTATCGCTAGACTGGGGTGGTGGTACCACCCAATATCAGTGTACTGGGTGGTGGTATCGCCCAGCACAAGCGGTGCTACCACCAGCACCCTAAAAACCAGGGTGATTCAAATTTGGACTCTATAAATACTCCAACTATTCTTACTTGGGATAGCAAGCATTGAGTAAAAAAAAGAGCCAAGACTCTGTTGAAACCCTTGTAATAACATAGTGTCCCTCCTTCTTAAACATAGAAGTGTACTCTAAGGGAGAGTAAAGAAAATCTCGTAAGAGAGGGTTGTAAAAAGGAGATTAGTCTTCGTCCGTTAAAGGAAGACTGCTAGTAGAAGTCGGTGGTCTCAAGTGAAGAGGAATCAAGAGTGGACATAGGTCGAATGACCGAACCACTATAAAAATTGATTTACGTTTACTTCTTACTTTTTATCCTTACTTCAAACCTATTTACGTTGCTGCTCTACTTCTTTACCACTTTCTCACAATCGTCTTTAAGTTAAACACGTTTCTGATATAGCTTTAATTGAAACAATTCTTTTCGTATGAAATGATTTTTTGAAATCACGAATTTGACGTAATCTTTACCGCTACACAAATTCAAACCCCCCCCCTTCTTAGTGTGGAACTGATCCTAACACCCCTATGTATATGCCATATCGAAATAAAGCAAACTTGAATTCAAAAAGAATGATAACCATTGAATTCTAAATCAAAACAATTTTGATCATAGTGATCATATGTAATCTATCATTGCATTCATCTAATACATTATGCATCATAACTTCAAATCAAGGCACATCATAAAATTTTAAATCATTATGACTTTGGCATAACACACATGACATTAAAACATTAAATTTTTAAATCATCATTACTTAGGCATAACATGCATGATACCAAAGCATGAAAATTTTTAAATCATCATTACTTCTCTCCTTTTGTCATCAACAAAAAAGAGAAAAGTATAACTATCAAGTTTTAAAATATGAAAGTTTTACATTACTTTAGAATATGAAAGTTAGCAAGTTTTAGAGATATGATAGTTAGCAATATTTGCTTCTCTTTCGAGATGTGCAAGTTTGCAAGTTTTGCATCTTGCAATGGACAAGCTAGCACTTTTGCTTCTCTTGAGATATGTAATTTTCTTTCTCCCCTTTGTCATTATAAAAAAAAAGGAAGAAGTGTTGAATCTCATATTTTGATGATGAAATCAATTGATAGATTATTTGATCTAGTCCATATTATTGAGAAAAGTCTGCAGGATTAACTATGATAGCGATAAAGATATAAAGTAAAATGACGTATCGAAGTCAAGTGCGATCGAATCATTGGAAGTTCGAGAGTTCGCTGGAAGTCCGAAGATTCGTTAAAAGTATTGTCAGAACTGGCCAAGAATGAATCGGGGGCTTGCTTGGGTTATTGGAAGTTCGCCGGAAGGTTCGTTAGAAGTTTGTAGAGCTCATCGAGAAAGATCAGAGCTTGCTGAAGGAGACTCATTGGAACTCACCAAAGTCATCGTAAAGTCTGGGAGCCTATCGAGAGTCCGCTGGAAGATGTCCGAGGGTTCGTCGGAAGTTTGTCAGAAGTTCACCAAAAGCTCGCCGAAAGAAGTCTTAATGTGCCGGATCATGTTTTTGCTTAGAATATATTTTTAATTTTGTAGTTAGCACATAATTAGGGTTAAGATTAGATGTTAATCCTTTAAGCCTAGTAGGGGCCAACTAGGCCTATAAATTAACTAGATTGGGCCGGATTCAAGGCCCATCCAAAAGTGCTGGACCCTATCTGGTAGTGACACCGACAGACTAGGGCGATAGAACTGCCCAAGGAACAGATTCTGAGAAGTTTTGGGTGGTGGTACCACCTAGGTCAGCGGTGGTACCACCTAGCATTTCTTAACTACCAAGTGATGGTACTATCCCTCCATAGAGCCCGAGACCCTGTCAGGTGGTAGTACTGCCAGCTGGGTGGTAGTACTGTCCAATGTTAGGGTCAACCGGTGGTGGTACTGCCAGCACCAGAAATTCTAGGATGGGACCTCTTTTGGCTCCAATTCTGAAGCCAGTTGAGCCTATAAATACCCCTTACTTCTTAATTGGTAAAGTACATTGAGAAGTGATAAGAACTGAGACAAAACTGTAGTGAAATAGCCTTGAAAAGCTTGTGTTCACCTCCTGAATTCTCACTTATAAAAATTCTGTAAAAAGGTGTGAGCCACTTGTAAAGTTTTGTAAGAGGGGTGTTTGATCATTTCCCTTCAAGAAGGATTGATAGTGGAAGCCGGGAACCTCATCGGAGGAGGTTTCGAAAGTAGACATAGGTCACTTGATCGAACTACTATAAATCGTTGTATTCTTCTCTTGGTGTGTAAGTTTTAATTGTTGCATTCAATTCTTTAAAGTTTTAATTGTTGCATTCAATTCTTTACGTCACTGCACTCGTTCATTCTTCTCATTCTCTACTCTCTTATGTATTCACTCGAATCAATCTTCTTTGTCGAAATCATTTTCATCAGATAAAACTTCTCAACGCATAATGTTTTTCTGGAATCTATTTAAATTATCGATTTTTATCCACTACACTAATTCACTACGCCCCCCTCCCCTTTTAGTGCCGCTCTTGATCCTAACAAGAAGAGGGGAAGAGTTCAATGGTACAAAAATTTACATCATCACATGAACGAATAAAAGATCAAATCATAAATCTGAAATATCATGAATCATTTTGATAAGTCTTCTTTTGTAAATAGTGAAAGAGGAAGGAATCATAGGAAATGATCATCACATGAAAAATAAAAGATCAAGTTATGAATACTAAAAGTCCATGAAGCAAAGCTCTTCTTTTTGTAAATAGCAAGTGGAAGGAATCATAGTAAGCGATCTTGATTCAAGAGAAAACTCAAGTCAAGAATATCAAGAGAAGGATTATGATTCATTTAAAAGAAAATATTCAAAAGGAAAAGTCATAAGAAATTATCTTAATTCGAAAGAAAAATTAAGTCATGAAAATCGAGAAATCAAGATAACGATCCGAAAAAAAAAATCATGCCTAATTCTCTTCTAATAAAATCAAAATTTTTCTCATTCAATGGTTTTGTAAAAATATCTGCTAATTGATATTTTGTATCAATAAACTCTAAAGATATATCATGATTATTAATATGATCTCTAACAAAATGACGTATAATATCAATATGTTTAGTTCTAAAATATTGAATGGGATTCTTTATTAAATATATTGCACTAGTGTTATCGCATTTTATAGGGATATTTTTCAAAATTTTATAATCTTTTAAAGTGTTTTTTATTCAAATAACTTGTGCACAACATGCACCTGCTACTATATATTCAGCCTCAGTTGTAGATAATATAATAAAATTTTATTTCTTAGAAGATTAAAAAACAAGTACATGACCTAAAAGTTGATATATTCTAGATGTGTTTTTTCTATCTATTTTACATCTAGCAAAGTTAGCATCGGTATAAGTAATTAATTTAAAGTTTTTAGATTTTGAATACTATAATCCTATATTAGGAGCTTCTAAAAATCCTTTTAACAGCTTTAAAGTGAGATTACTTGGGATTAAATTGAAATCTAATATAAAATCCAACACTAAACATAATATCAAGTCTTATTGTTATGAGGTATAATAAACTACCTATCATACCCTTATAAGTTTTTTAATCAAAATATTCTCCATCATTATCCATATGTAATTTTGTAGAGGTGCTCATTGGTATGTCAATGGCCATAGCGCTATCCATATGAAATCATTTTAATAGATCTAAAGCATACTTAGTTTGACTAACAAAGGTTCCATCACTAAGTTGTTTAATTTACAATCCTAAGAAAAATATTAATTCTCCCATTATACTTATTTTGAATTCTTGGCTCATACTTTTGATAACAGACTCACATAAAGACTCATTTGTAAAATAAAAAATAATATCATCAACATAAATATTTAATAAACAATATGATATTGACCTTGACTTTTAAAAAGTCATTCTTAATAAAAAATAAACTGTCTCTCATACCAAGTTCTTAGAGTTTGTTTTAATCCATAGAGAGCCTTAGATAACTTAAACACATTGTTAGGAAAAAGAACATTCTCAAATCCGAATAGTTATTCAACATAAACTTCAAAAATAAAATCATTTAGAAAAATACTTTTAACATCAATTTGAAATAATTTTAAATTATTACAACAAGCATATGTCATGCACTTAGCAAGAATTGCCTAAGTGGTGAGGCACCCTTGCGGCAAGCCACCGACTTAGCTGAAGTTGCCTAAGTCAAGAATCGCCTTCACGCCCACTTCGATCGGACTTAGCTTGGATTGCCTAAGTCTTGAGGCGCCCTTGCGACATACGCGTCCGCAAAGGGTCAGCCGAGCTGCAACCTCGTGCAGGTCCCGAAGGACCTGTCAAAAGAGAAGTTGATTAGTTGTTGGAACGAGCGGCGGACAAGTCCCGACGTCTCGCGAAGAGGGAAGCTTTACAAGCAATTGAGCGAGCACTTGGAGTGTGAGAAAATAGAGAAAGAGAGGAGGAAAACAAGGACTTTAGAGGGGTGAATGAGTAGCTGCAAGTCCGCAAACAACTACTCCCCAAGTGCCGGGCGCGAAGGTAAGTTTCCGTCAAGTTGACGTGCAAACTTGTGAAAGTGTTCAACGCCCGACACTATATGAAGCCCCATCCCATCCAGCCATGTGCCACTCGGGGGTTCGTGGTGCTTGAGATGGCTGACAAAATCTCATGGCGCGCTGCAGAAATCAGCCCACGACACCTAAAAAGCGGAGCTATTTTTGGATGTCTAAGGCAGATGCGATGGCGATCGTTCGCTTGCCATCTGCAGCTGCTGTTTTCTACGTTTTTACAAGGAAAAACACACCAAAACATGGCAAAACAGGCTGCCAAGGATATGTACAAGCATGGGCAAGCGACGAACGGAACGTTGAATGAAGTTGCTACAGGTGTGCGACGACCGTTCGTGACATTCTCCCCCACTTAAGCTGTCGACGCCCTCGTTGACACTCTTTGGTAGGCTTTGATAGCTGCTTCTTCATGTCAGAGGGTGTCTTCTGGCTCCCAACTGGCTTCGATTTTGGGAAGTTTTCGCCACTTCACCAAGTATTCAATTTGTTCAGCTCCATTGGGTAGCCTTGTCCTGCGATCTGCTAAAATGGTTTCAACTCGCTTCTCGTAGGAAGCTCTGGTGGGAGGTTGACGAGTTGAAACGCCTAGAAGCATCTTGCGGATCTGAGTGGTATGCTTTTAAGTTGCTGGCATGGAAAACATTATGCATCTTGAGCCACGCCGGCAGTTGCAACTTGTAGGAAACATTGCCCACCCTACGGATAATTGGGAAGGGGCCATCATACTTGCGCACCAATCCTTTATGCACCTTGTTTCTAAAGAATTGGAGTGATGCTGGTTGGAGCTTCACCAACACTAAATCGCCGACTTTGTATTCCTGGGGTCGCCTTCCCAAGTCTGCCCACTTCTTCATCTTTTTGGCCTCCTTCTCCAAGTAGGCCCGCGCAATATCTGCATTTCGATGTCATTCTTTTGCCAAATGATATACGGACGGACTACTCCCTGTATATCCAATAGCCAAAGTGTGAGGAGTCGACGGCTGTTGTCCTGTGATGATCTCAAAGGGGCTCTTGTTGGATGCAGAGCTCCACTGCAGGTTATAGGAGAATTGGGCTATGTCCAACAGCTTCACCCAATCTCGTTGGTTGGCACTCACGTAGTGCTGAAGATATTGCTCCAGTAGTGAGTTTATTTTCTCAGTTTGGCCATCCGTTTGGGGGTGGAGGCTTGTGGAGAAGTATAGCTTCGACCCTAATAATTTGAACAACTCGGTCCAGAATCGTCCCAGAAATCGAGCATCTCGATCACTTATAATGTTGTGTGGGACTCCCCAATACTTCACCACATTCTTCATCATTAGCTTTACCGCTTCCTCCGCTGAACAGTGTAGGGGTGCAGCAATGAAGGTTGCATACTTCGAAAATCGATCGACCACCACAAGTATCGATCCGAGTCCCCCTACAGCCGGCAAGCTAGATATGAAGTCCAGAGAAATACTCTCCCACGGCCTTTCTGGTACGGGCAACGGCTCCAAAAGTCTCACCGGCTTCCGTTGCTCCACTTTGTCTTATTGACAAGTTAGGCATGTCCGAACATATTCCTCCACATCCATCCCCATCTTCGGCCAATAGAAGGCCCTCTCCATGAGAGTCAAAGTTCGGTGAATCCCCGGATGTCCTGCCCAAAGGGAATCGTGACACTCCTTCAAAAGCTCACGCCTCAGATTATCCACCCGAGGAACATAAACTCTATTCCCTTTTGTGTAGACGAGTCCCTCCTGGACCCAAAATCGTCGTGCCTTGCCTTCTTGAATCAATTGCATCAAGGTTACTGCTTGGGGATCACTATATAGTCCATCCTTGATCTGGGAAAGGAAGTTGGATTGCAACTGGCTTGTTTGGCCTCTGCCCTCTAGTTGCATGGCATTCACGACCTCCACTTTTCAACTCAAGGCATCAGCTACGACATTTGCTTTTTCGGGTTTGTACTCCATTGCCATGTCAAATTCCGCTAGGAAGTCCTACCATCGTGCCTGCTTTGGGGAGAGTTTCTTTTGAGTCTGAAAGTAACTCAAAGCGATGTTTTCTGTTCTCAGTACAAATCACGATCCGAGAAGGTAGTGTCGCCACACCCGTAAGCAGTGGATCACCGCTGTCATCTCCTTCTCGTGCACTGGATACCGCCGCTCGGTCTCGTTGAGCTTACGACTTTCATAGGCCACCGGATAGCCCTCCTGCATGAGTACTCCCCCAATAGCGAAGTCTGAAGCATCTGTATGGACTTCGAAGGGCTTTCCATAGTCTGGCAATTTGAGCACCGGTTCTTCTAAAATGGCAGCCTTTAGGTCTTGGAATGCCGCTTCACATTTGTCGGACCATCTCCAAGGCTGCTCTTTCTTCAGCAACTATGTTAGTGGAGTTGCGCGCTTCGAATACCCCAGTATGAAGCGTCGATAGTAGTTCACAAACCCAAGGAAGGATCTCAGTTCAGGCACCTTCTTTGGAGTTTGCCAGTCCACAACTGCTTGCACCTTTGCTTTATCCATCTGAATGGAACCGTCGCCGATCCGATGCCCCAAGAATAAGATCTCTTTCTGAGCAAAGTAGCACTTCTCTCTTTTTACGAACAATGAATTCTCCCTGAGAACTTTGAAGATTGTTTGGAGGTGTTCAATATGTTCCTCAAGTGTTCGGCTATAAATGACGATATCGTCTAAGTAGACAACCATAAACTTGTCCAGATACTCCTTGAATAGCTGGTTCATAAGAGTGCAGAATGTGGCTGGAGCATTGGTTAAACTGAAAGGCATCACCAGGAACACAAATGCTCTATACATGGTCACACAGGTAGTCTTCGCTTCATCACCTTCAGCAATACGCACCTGCCAATACCCCGACCGAAGGTCGAGTTTTGAGAAATACTTTGCTTTGCCCAGTTGGTCAAACAAGTCCGCAATGAGAGGGATGGGATACTTGTTCTTCACGGTCACCTTGTTAAGGGCTCGATAATCGACGATAGTCGAGACTCCCATCTTGTTTCTTCGGAAGAGGCTGGAGCTCGAATGGTGCTTTGGAGGCTGCGGATGAGACCACCACTTAGCGTTCATCTAAGCGCTTCAGCGAGCTCTGCTAACTAAGGAGGGGGCATGCGGTATGGTGGTCTCATTTGGAGGCTTCACTCCGGCCCAGCTCAATAAGATGGTCTACGCCTCTGCGTGGCGGCAAAGTTTTCGGCAACTCAGGTGGCATAACATCTTCGAACTCCTTCAGGACATTTGTCACCGCAGCAGGTTCTTTACGGGCCTCCCCATCGAGTGTTTCTAACTTCATCGCAGCCACAAAGGTTAACTCTCCTTTGCGTACCCCCTTCTTCAATTGCAACGCTGATAGTTGCTGGGGATCCTGGGTTCCTCTTCGAGTGACAGAAACCACACATGGGTTGTCACCTCCCATTAGATATATGGAGTCTAGGAACGGCATCGGTACCAACTTTGCTGCATGCATGAACTCCATTCCAAGAATCACTTGGAAGTCATCCAATGGCACCGCCATCATGTTTGTATGCCCGCTCCATGATCCGATCTTGATGGAGACTCCCTTTGCTAGCCCAGAGATTCGCTTAGCCTCCGAGTTAACCGCCTTCATTTGACTTGGGTTCTTCTCTAAGATTAACCCAAGCCGCTTTGCTTCTCGGTCGGCGATGAAGTTGTGAGTAGCACCCGTGTCCACCATTGCTCGGGTGGTTTGGCCATTGAGTCTAATGTTTACATACATCAACTCACTGCTTCCTGCTTTTGTTGCTTCGGCTTCAGGTTCTCCCCCACTTGACCCCGCAATGCATTCAACAAACGCATCGCACCCATTCGGGGTCCTTGCGACTTCTCATCGTCGCTGCCCGACTCGGAGCTACTCGAACTGAGGGCGACTGCCTTGCCCTTGTCTGGCTTAGGGGTCTTGATGGAAGCCGACAAGGCATTGAGTGCCTGTTTTTGCGGGCACTCCCATACACTGTGTGGTCCTCCGCACAAGAAACATCTCCTAGGTTTTGAGGCCCTGCCATTTGAGTTCGGCCCCTTATGGAAACTCTTCTTCCTTTGCTCACCCCTAGGTTCCTTCCCAGGAGGGTGCCTTGGTTGGTGATTTTCTATGGACTGCTTCTTCTTCCGCGGGTCCTCTGAGGAAGCAAAGTCGGTAAGCCTTTCTGCGGCTGCAATTGCTCGACCAAATCGGTGACATTCGTCGATGAAGTTCTGTTGAGCCCATGGCTTCAAGCCGTCAAGAAAGCTAAACGACTTATCTTTTCGAGACATGTCACGAATGTCCAAAGCATCGTCTGCAGAAAATTGCTTCACATAGTCCCGAATGGAAGTTGTTTGGTGGAGTTGTCTCAACTTCCTCCTTGCGACGAACTCAGTGTTCTCAGGCAGGAATTGAGTTCTTAACTCACGCTTCAAGTCGTCCCATGTGTCCACCCGGCACCGACCTTGTTGAATCTCTTCCCAACGAGTTCTCCACCAAAGCTTTGCATCTCCGTTCAAATACATAGTCGCTATTGAAACTTTGGTGTTCTCAGAGTCTGGCCTCGTAGCTTGGAAGTACTGTTCCATATCAAATAGAAAATTCTTGAGCTCCTTCGCATCTCTAGCACCCCCATAACAATGTGGGTCAGGTGCCCTGAAGCTTTGTGTTGGCGCAACGCGGGTGTTGCTTCCCCCCGCATTCAACGCCCTTGTGAGCATTGCAACTTTGGAAGTGAGTTCCGTCACTAAATCTTGCAAATGTTGCATGGAGTCCTTTGTGTCATCCGTTAGTCGGTCGACTAAGGCTTCAACCTTGTCGATCCGGGATTCAGCTTCTTCTTGCGAGCTCTCTACGCCAAGAAGCCTACTTTGGCCTTGGTAGAGTTCATCCAAGCTCGCTTCAAGAACATCCAAGCGGGTTTCCACCGCTGTGACCCTCTCTCTATGGCTCTTTCTTCCGGTTGGCGCTCCGGATTGCGCCTCGTCTGCTCGTGGAGAGTAGCCCACTTCTCGCTCCTCATGCTCACTGCCCCGTTCCTCACGAATGGCTCTGCGTGAGCGGCGAGTTTGCACATGCAGCCCTCTGCGGTGCTTGGGGGCAACATTCGGTTTACCCATCTTGCATGATTCACCACGTTATTTCGCTATGGTGAGATTGCGAAGTTTCTTCATTTGCTTGCTCAAATTGCTTGCTTGCTCGATACCATAATGTCACGCACTTAGCAAGAATTGCCTAAGTGGTGAGGCACCCTTGCGGCAAGCCACCGACTTAGCTGAAGTTGCCTAAGTCAAGAATCACCTTCGCGCCCACTTTGATCGGACTTAGCTTGGATTGCCTAAGTCTTGAGGCGCCCTTGCGACATCTGGCGTCGCAAAGGGTCGGTAGAGCTGCAACCTCGTCGCAGTCCCGAAGGACCTGTCAAAAGAGAAGTTGATTAATTGTTGGAACGAGCGGCGGACAAGTCCCGACGTCTCGCGAAGAGGGAAGCTTTACAAGCAATTGAGCGAGCACTTGGAGTGCGAGAAAACAGAGAAAGAGAAGAGGAAAATAAGGACTTTAGAGGGGTGAATGAGCAGCTACAAGTCCGCAAACAACTACTCCCCAAGTGCCGGGCGCGAAGGCAAGTTTCCGTCAAGTTGACGTGCAAACTTGTGAAAGTGTTCAACGCCCGACACTATACTGAAGCCCCATCCAGTCATGTGCCACCCGGGGGGTTCCAGGGTGCTGAGTGTTGGGCTGAGAGCCCAATCCAGCCCATATGGGCTTTATCAGCCCATAGCCCATAGCCCTCCTCTTTAAACCCTAATTTAACCTAATCTCTAATTATATATAGGGGCTAATGGTGGCTGCAAATTAGGAGATCAAATATCGCAGCAAAGGGCAGCAACTTGGCAGCAATATTAGGGATTCAAAGAGAGAAGAAAAGGGCAGAAAAACAAAAAAAAAAAAGGGAAGAAGACAAGGAAAACTCGAAATTGTTCTCACTCATCCAAAGCAGTTTCTCATCTCAGGTTAGATCAGATCTACAGTGAGTTTTTCTGTGATTGCTTGAGCGAGGTTTTGGATATTGTGCACAGTGACGTGATCCTTGTATCCCAATTATTCTCTTGTGATTGTTGCTTGGGTTTTGGGCAAGAGATTCGAGAATTGTACATTCATTATTTCTATAGTGGATTTTCTCTAGTTTGCCCCGTGATTTTTACCCTTCACGTTGAAGGGGTTTTCCACGTAAATCTTGGTATTCTATTTGATTGTGATTTCTGTTTTAATTCTGTTGTGTTACGGCCTGCTAGTATTTGTTCATATACAGAAAGTTATTGTTTATTGCCTATCCTCCTTTTTATTTCCCCATCAACTGGTATCAGAGCAAGGTTTTGGTGATTTAACTTTTGTATTTGAACATGGAGGCTGGTAATGTTTCTCGCATGATTAGTTTGAACGGAAACAATTGGATGATATGGAAACCAAGAATGGAAGATCTCTTGTATTGTAAAGATTTATATGGACCTTTGCAAGGGGATAGTGAAAAACCCATAACTATGACAGATGATGAGTGGAAGAGATTAGATCGAAAAACGGTTGGATTTATTCGACAGTGGCTCAATGATAGTGTCTTTCATCATGTTTCTACTGAAAGTTCTGCATATTCTCTTTGAAAAAAGTTAGAAGGTCTCTATGAAAAAAAGCGGGCAAAAAGCTTTTTGATCAGAAAACTTGTGAACCTAAAATATAAAGAGGGTGCTTCTATTCTTTGAGCATTTGAATGAAATCTGAGTATTACTAACCAGTTATCTTCTATGAAAATGTCTCTTGATGATGAGTTGCGAGGCATTGTTACTTCTCGATTCATTGCGAGAAAGTTGGGAGACACTTGGTGGTTTCCCTCAATAATTCTGCGCCCGAGATGGTATTGTTACCATGAGTCAAGTAACAAGCGGTTTGTTGAATGAGGAGTTGAGAAGAAAGACCTCAGCGATATCTCAGATTGATTCACGGGGACTTATCTCGGAGAAGCGAGAGGAAGGTCAAGGTCTAAAGATAGAAGCGAGTTCACGCATAGGTAGAAGCAAGTCAAGATCGAGGAAAGATATTGTTTGCTATAACTATGGTGAGAGAGGACATTATAAGAATCGAGTGTAAGCGACCTAAGAAGAGCAAGAAAAAGGGAAAAGAAGTGGAGTCTCTGAGTCAAAAGAAAATACCACGACTACGGTGTAGGTTGGTGATTATTTGATTTTGTCTCCATCGATGATATTTTTCTTGTGTGTGTCAAGATCTCGAGTGGATAATTGACACGGGAGCTTCTTATCATGCTACACCACGGAGGGAGTTTTTACTACGTGCAGTGCGAAAATTTTGATATTGTCAAGATGGGCAACCATGGCACATGAGACATCATTGGCATGGGTGACATCCATATAAAGACCAATCTTGGATGCAAATTGGTGCTTAAGGATGTGATGCATGTGGTTGACTTGAGGTTGAATCTAATTTCAGTTGGAAGATTAGATGATGAAGACTATGATAGCGAGGTTTCACAGAGGCAAGTGGAAACTCGGTAAGGGTTCTCTTGTTATAGCTAATGGAAAGAAATGTCACACTTTGTACAGTTGCGAGGCTAAAGCTTGTGGTGAAGCAGTTAAATGCCACAGAAGAAAGACTTGACATGGAGTTGTGGCATAGGCGATTGGGACATGAGCGAGAAAGGACTGCAAGATTTTTCCAAGAGAGATATTGCCTGACCTCAGAGGTATACGTTTGAACCCTTGTATCGATTGTTTAGCTGGTAAACAACATAGAGTTTCATTTGCTAGTCCTGCTTTGTCTAGAAAAATGCATGCCTTGGATCGTGTTTTACTGAGATGTATGTGGTCCTTTGAGGACAAAAACTCCTAATGGTTCTACTAATGTTCCTGGCATCAGTGGTGCACTTTACTTTGTTACTTTTATAGATGACTATTCTAAGAAAGTTTGGGCTTATGCTTTGAAGACCAAGGATCAGGTTATTGGTGTCTTCAAAGAGTTTTATGCCAGAGTTGAAAGGGAGACAGAAAAAGCAGTTGAAATGCATAAGATCAGATAATGGTGGTGAGTATACAGATTGTTTGATGATTATTACAGTCACATGGCATCGGATGAGATGACAGTTCTGGTACACCTCAAACATAATGCAATTGCGAGAGAGGATGAACCGTACCATCATGGAAAAGATCATATGTATGCTTTCACAGCAAAGCTACCCAAAAGATTTTGGGATGAGGCTTTGAGGACTGCGATTGATGTGATCAACTTATCTCCTGTCTGACCTTAGATCTTGATGTTGAGCATGTTTGGTCGAGGAAAAGATGTTTCCTATAAGCATTTGAGAGTATTTGGTTATCGTGCATTTGCACATATTCCGAGATAATGAAAGGTCAATTTGGATGGTAAGACAAAAGAATGTATTTTTCTTGGCTACTCACATGATCAATTTGGTTACAGGCTTTGGGATCGTAAAAGCGAAGGTGTTTAGAAGCGAGATGTGGTCTTCTTTGAGGATCAAACCCTTGAGGATTTGAAGAAGAAGGCACCGGCTAAGACTTCTGCGAAGGATTAGCGGATTGTGACCCAGTTGTTCCTCCAGTATATCGAGGGTGATGGGGAGATGTGCGGGAAGATGGTGTAGAGCGGATATTAATCTACTGCAGGACATGTTGAGCAAGAAGAAGTTGAGGAGCGACTTCCGCAGAACCTCAATTGAGAAGATCTTCAAGACAACATCAGCCTTCCAGAGATACTCTGAGATGAGTATGTTATGCTTCTTGATGTAGGTGAACGAGAGAGTTACTGGAAGCGGTTGAAAGTGAGTAGAATAAAATGTGGCTAGTTGCTATGCAGGAAGAGATGGATGCTCTACAGATAAATCATACATATGATTTGGTGCAACTTCCATAGGGAATGAAGTCCTTGAAGAACAAGTGGGTTTTCAGGTTGAAGACTCAAGAATATTGTTCTCAACCAAAGTACAAAGCCAGATTGGTTGTGAAAGTGATGCGTGCGTGGGCGAGTGACTCCGAACAGAAAACTTCAGGGCTGCGCGATTTGGGGAAAAGGGGCAGTTCACCACCAAAAATAAAATAGAACGATCTTCTTCCAAGGTATAAAGGCCACGCCACCAACCAAGGATAAGGATCGGGATCTACGAAGTTCACCACCAAGGCCTAAAGATTTCACCAGCCAAGGATAAAGGACTTCGGGATAGGAGAAGCTCACCACCAAGGCCTAAAGATATCACCGGCCAAGGATAAAGGGCTTTTGGCTCACCACCAAGGAGTAATCCACGCTCCGAGGATAAAGAGACCATGCAAGGAGTTATCCACTCTCGAAGATATTCACTCACGTAGAGGAAGTCTCACCAATTTTCATTCATTCCACCACCCTTACAAATGAGAATATATCTCATTATATAGACATTAGACTCGAGAAAACAAACAATGGAACTACCCAACAAACAAAACGAAATAACGGAACTACCCAAACAAACAATGGAAACTACCCAAACAAACAAGATTGAAATAACAGAACTACCCAAACAAACAATGGGAACTACCCAAACAAACAAGATTGAGCAGAATTCGTTCACCAATAATAACGACAAATCTCCACTTCCAAAGAGCATTAAATCACTTTGGATCTTATCTGAATAACTCCTCTTTGATATAGCATCAATCAGCAACGAATTTTGATATTGGTATATCATTCCTTATCCCATCAAGTAAGTTGTAACCGAAGTTAGTTTTGGCGGGAATAAGTCCGATAGTGATGTGAAGGAATCGACCCAGAGACTTAAAGATTGATTAGTAGTCTCGGATGCTCCGCATCATTCTCCCGGGTTGTTTGAGATTTGTCCTCAAATCGACAAGTGATCATCATCCAAGTAAGGAGAAAGATCACCTACATTAAAAGTTGCCGAAACTCCATATTCTCTAGGAAGATCAATCTTGTAAGCATTTTAGCCAATTCTCTCGAGAACTTCAAATGGGCGTCGACTCTGGACATAAGTTTATTCTTCCGAGAAGGAAATCTTTCCTTCCTTAAATGTAACCACACAGATCTCCTGGTTGGAAATGAGTCTTCCTCAGATGTTTATTAGCTTTCTTCCTATAAGACTCGTTAGCCTTCTCGATCTTACTTGAATCTGCTCATGAAGTTTTTTATTGATTTAGCTTGCTCTTTGCCATCAAAGTTCACTTGTGAATTGGATGGAATAGGAATTAAATCAATCGGTGTGGCGGATTGATTCCATATACAATTCGAAGGGTGATCGAAAGTAGTATAACTCGGCGATCGATTATAAGTGAACTCGGCATGTGCAAGCTTCAAATCCCAATCTTTTAGGGATTTACTAACCATTCCTCGAAAGTAACGTAGTGAGTGCGATTAGTTACCTCGGTTTGGCCATCGGTTTGAGGATGACAAGTGGTCTTTGAATAGAAGTCGGTTCCAAGCATTCTCCATAAGGTCTTCGAAATAACTTAAAAATTTAGAATCACGATCGAGATACAATGGTCTTTGGTACTCCATGAAGGCGAATGATCTCCTTGAAATAAAGATCGACCACATGAGATGCATCATCAGTCTTGTGGCATGGAATAAAATGGGCCATTTTAGAAAATCGATCAACAACCACCAAAATGGCATCTTTTCCCCTCGAGTTCTTGGAAGAGCCACAATAAAATCCATGCTCACATCTTCCCAAGGCTGTAATGGTCTTGGAAGGGAGTATCACCCTTGGTGGAAATGACTCTTTGCTCTTTGACAAGTTGCACACCTCAAGATGATAGCATGTACGTCTCCACTCATCTTTGGCCAATAAAAGTGCTCTTGAAGGATTTCAAGAGTTTTGTTCATCTTGAAGTGACCGGCCAGACCTCCACCATATGCTTCTCGGATCAACAATTCTCTAAATGAACTCTTCGGCACACATAATCGATTTCCCTTGAAAAGAAAACCATTTTGGACAGAATATGTACCTTGAATTCCATGTTTGCAATTGTCAATAATAGTAGAGAACTCGGGTCTTGAGAATATAGTTCTTTCATGGATTGAAAACCAAGAATTCTAGAATCAAGAACGACAAGCATAGAGTATCTTCTTGATAAAGCATCTGCAACAACATTAGTATGGCCAGGTTTATATTTGAAGCGAAAGAAAAGGATTGAAGAAATTCTACCCATTTGGCATGCCTTGAGTTGAGCTTGCGTTGGCCACTAATAAATTTCAAAGCCTCATGGTCGAATGAAGTACAAGCTGTTTAGGCCTTAAATAGTGACTCAATGATCAAGAGCTCTCACAATGGCGTAGAACTCCTTATCATAAGTTGAGTAGTTTTTCTTGAATCGGTTAACTTTTCTTTGAAATATGCCAATGGCCTTTGTTCTTGAACAAGAACGGCTCAATGCCAACTCCACTTGCATCACATTCAACTTCAAATACTCTATCAAAATTAGGAAGGGCAAAACGGGGACTCACATAGCTTGGTTTGATGAGTTCAAAAGCGGCATGAGCAGCTCTTGTCCATTCAAAAGAACCCTTCTTCATGTTCGGTGATAGGGGCCATGATTGTACTTGAAGTTCTTCACAAAGCGCGATAGAAAGAAGCAAGGCCATGAAAACTCCTTACATCGGTGATGGATTTGAACAAGCCAGGTTTTCATTGCATCCACTTTCAATTGATCAGCGAAAATTCCATCCTTGAAACCACATATCCAAGGAATATAATCTTTGGAAGAGAAGAACTCACACTTCTCCATTTTGGCATAAAGCTTTTGTTCTCTCAAGGCGTTAAAGACACATTTCAAATGAGAAATATGCTCCTCCTCGCTTTGACTATAAACAAGGATATCGTCAAAGTATACAACAACAAATTGACCAATGAAGGAGCGAAGAACCTCGTTCATAAGCCTCATGAATGTACTTGGAGCATTAGAAAGTCGAATGGCATAACCAACCATTCATATAAACCTCCCTTAGTCTTGAAATTTGTTTTCCACTCATCTCCTTTCTGCATTCGGATCGGTGATAGTCACTTACGCCAAATCTATCTATCTTTGAAAACACGAGTAGAACCATATAATTCATCAAGCATATCATCAAGTCTAGGTATAGGATACTGTACTTAATAGTGATGTTGTTGATGGCTCGGCTATCGACACACATTCGAATGTTCCATCCTTTTTTGTGTACGAGAAGAGTAGGAGCAGAACATGGGCTCATACTTTCTCAAACATATCCCTTGTCAATAAGTTCATTGACTTGTCTTTGCAACTCCTTTGTTTCCTCGGGTTGCATCTATATCTTGCTTTGTTTGGTAGAGGGCAATGGGCAGCAAGTCAATTTGGTGCTCAATACCTCTTATTGGAGGTAATCCGGATGGCAATTCTTCGGGAATACATCTGCAAAGTCTCTTAACAAGGAATGCATTTTAGGATGTATAGGTCTCTCTTTCTCACTCTTTTTCTCAACCATAAGCAAAGCAAATATATTTTTTCTGTTTGGTAATGGCTCTCTTAACTTTGTGTTTCACTCAAGAAGAGATTTTCCTTACTAGTGTCTCCCTTCCCAGGTTGATTTCGATGTATCAATGAAGGATTCAAGGGTAAAAGGGTGATGCATTTTTGTTCTTTCAGAAAGAGTATGTGTTCTTACGACCATCATGCACCTGACATTCATATCATATTGCCAAGGTCTTCCTAACAATAAGTGACAAGCATCCATAGGAATAACATCGCATAGAACTTCATCTTGATAATTTTCCCAATAGAAAATGATATAAGGGCTCGTTTGGTTACCTTGGATCATTTCCTTGATTGAGCCATTGGAGCTTATGCGGTTGAGGATGTTTCGTTGTCGGAAGCTTCAATTTGTCAACAAGGTTGGTGAAGCAACGTTGGTACAACTCCCACCATCGATAATCATGAACATACCTTCCGTTAATAGTACAGCGGGTGTGAAAGATGTTCTCCCTTTGCTCATTATCAAGAGAAACTTGATATGCGGTGCTCTTCGTATGATCAACATTTCACCATCATCGCTTTCTCCATAACTTCTTCTTCTTTTTGATTCGAGAACCATTTTTAGTGCGGATTGCTTTCGACCTCTTGAAGTCTTTGAATTGATCTCCTCAATTTCTTGAAGAGTCATAACTCGCCGACTCGGACAATTTGCTGAAAATGCCCATAACCGTGGCACTTAAAGCATTTCCTTGTATCGCCTTCAAGTTTCTTAGGAATTCTTTGGAAGGCTTTGCACTCTTCTCCTCTCCTTTGTATTTGGTTGGCGTGCTCTCGATCTTGCTTGAGGAAGAATCCTTAAAATAGGATGTCACCTTGGGTGAGGTTACGGAGGAAAACCTCTTGCCTTTCGTTGCTTCTCAACTTTTATGGCTAGCTTACAAATATCTTCAAAGGACCAATACGGTTGAAGTTCAACCACATCGCAATTTCTCTATTCGGGCCGCCAAGGAAGCGAGCGGCGGTTTGCTCTGGAACTTCACGGAGCGTCACATCTCATTTTAAGTTGTTCAAACTCACGGATGTATTCTTCAACACTCATCCCTTGTTGTCTTAGGGAGTTCAGTTTTAGGAAAAGATCTTGTCTATAGTTATCGGGTAAGAACCTCTTCTTCATCAACTTCTTGAGTTTTTCCCAAGACTTGATTTGGTCTTTTCCTTCTCTTGCTCGTTGATGCTTTAGATTCTCCCACCATAGAGAAGCATACTTTGTCAATTTTATGGCAGCAACCTTGCACCTCTCCTTATCCGAGTAGGTCTTGAAGTCAAAAATCCGTTCGATTGTGTGTAGCCAATCCACAAAGTCATCGAGATTGAGATTACCTTCAAATTCGAGGCGTCCACTTTGATGTCTCGATTATTTTCCTTATGCCTCCCTCTTCGTCTTTGGATATGAGAATCAGAATCACTAGAGTTTTGATGGAATTGGAATCGCCACTATAACTTTGTGAGATTCCAAATTGTCACGCCGACGCGTCGATCATTCGGACGCCTCTCAGGTTGGCCTTGTCTTCTTTGGATCCTCTAGAAGATTGAGGACTCGCTCCATTTGCCTTTGGAGATTCTCTATAGCACGATCTCGCCGTAGGTCGTGCGCTTGCTCAAAGTCAAGCCTCGTGGAACTTGTTCGTCACTCATGGTAAGTAGAAGATAACAACACAAAGGAATCACTCAAGATAAGTTCAAACCTTGAGCTCGATACCAACTTGATGCGTGCGTGGGCGAGTGACTCGAGCAGAAAACTTCAAGGCTTGCGATTTGGGGAAAAAGGCGTTCACCACCAAAAATAAAATAGAACGATCTTCTTCCAAGGTATAAAGGCCACGCCACCAACCAAGGATAAGGATCGGGATCTCTGAAGTTCACCACCAAGGCCTAAAGATTTCTGACCAAGGATAAAGGACTTGGGATAGGAGAAGCTCACCACCAAGGCCTAAAGATATCACCAGGCCAAGGATAAAGGGCTTTTGGCTCACCACCAAGGAGTAATCCACGCTCCAAGGATAAAGAGACCGCAAGGAGTTATCCACTCTCCGAAGATATTCACTCACGTAGAGGAAGTCTCACCAATTTTCATTCATTCCACCACCCCTTACAAATGAGAATATGTCTCATTATATAGACATTAGACTCGAAGAAAACAAATAATGGAACTACCCAACAAACAAAGCGAAATAACGGAACTACCCAAACAAACAATGGAAACTACCCAAACAAACAAGATTGAAATAACAGAACTACCCAAACAAACAATGGGAACTACCCAAACAAACAAGATTGAACAGAATTCGTTCACCAATAATAACCAGCAAATCTCCACTTCCAAAGAGCATTAAATCACTTTGGATCTTATCTGAATAACTCCTCTTTGATATAGCATCAATCAACGAATTTTGATATTGGTATATCATTCCTTATCCCATCGAAGTAAGTTGTAACGAAGTTAGTTTTGGCGGGAATAAGTCACGATAGTGTTTGTTTTTTCGAAGGAATCACCAGACTTAAAGATTGATTAGTAGTCTCGGATGCTCCCGCATCGAAAGGCTTTAGTCAAAAGAAAGGTATTGACTTTGAAGAGATTTTTTCTCTGTTGTTAAAATGTCTTCTATTCGTGTTGCTCTAGGTATTCTTTGCTAGCTAGAGGACTTGGAGGTGGAGCGGTTAGATGTGAAGACAACTTTCCTTCATGGTGATTTGGAGGAGGAAATTTATATGAAGCAACGAAGGTTTCAAAGTCAAAGGTAAAGAAAATTTTGTCTGCAAGTTAAGAAAGAGTTTGTATGGATTGAAGCAAGCTCCAAGACAAGTGGTATAGAAAGTTTGATTCATTTATGATTGAAAATGGATATAAAAAAACGGCTTCAGATCATTGTGTGTACATCAAAGCGGTTTGGTGAGGATTTTATTATTCTCTTATTTTATGTTGATGATATGCTTATTCTTGGGAAAGATATGCATACAATTGTGAGTTGAAGAAAGAACTGAGTGAGTCCTTTGCAATGAAGGACATGGGGCCAAGAAAGCAAATCTGGGCATGCAGATTTCTCGTGACGGGAAAAACAAGAAGATTTGGTTGTCACAAGAGAAATACATCGAGAAGGTATTAGAAAGGTTCGGTATGAGCAATGCAAAGCCAGTTGGTTCTCCTCTTTGGTCACTTCAAGTTGTGCTCGAACATAGTCCATCAAGTGATGAAGAGAAGGAGAAAATGCAAAGGTTCCTTATGCTTCAAAGATTGGAAGTTTAATGTATGCAATGGTATGTGCAGGTAGGACATCGCATATGTAGTGGGTGTTACTAGCAGATTTCTTGCAAATCCAGGCAAAACCTTTGGCGGCGAGTGAAGTGGATATTGAGATATCTCAGAGGAAGCTCTAAGGTTTGTTAAAGCTTTGGAGGTGGACCACCTGTGTTAGTGAGTTACACAGATGCAGATATGGTCAGAGATATTGATACAAGGAAATCTACATCAGGTTTTGTACTTACTTTTATAGGGGGAGTTGTGTCATGACAATCCAGATTGCAAAGGTGTATTGCTCTCTCCACCACAGAGGCGAATATATTTACTCTGAGGTTTGTAAAGAAATGTTATGGATGAAAGAATTCTTACAAGAATTGGGGCTGAAACAAGAAAATTATGTGGTGTATTGTGAGCGGCCGAGTGCCATCCATTTATGTAAGAACCCGTTTTCATTCCAAGTCAAAGCATATAGATGTCGATATCACTAGATTGAAATGTACTTGAAGAGAAGCGATTTGCAACTTGAGAAAATTCATATGAGATGATAATGGAGCAGATATGTTAACAAAGACTTTACCAAAAGAGAGCAGGAGATGTCCGACGGTTGGTCGGCATGGATTTACACTGAAGAGTTATGAGACAGCCTCCCTTATGGGCTGAAGGGGGAGGTTGTTGGGCTGAGAGCCCAATTCAGCCCATATGGGCTTTATCAGCCCATAGCCCATAGCCCTCCTCTTTAAATCCTAATTTAACCTAATCTCTAATTATATATAGGGGCTAATGGTGGCTGCAAATTAGGAGATCAAATATCGCAGCAAAGGGCAGCAACTTGGCAGCAACATTAGTGATTCAAAGAGAGGAGAAAAGGGCAGAAAAATAAGAAAAAAAGAAAGGGAAGAAGACAAGGAAAACTCAGAAATTGTTCTCACTCATCCAAACAGTTCTCATCTCAGGTTAGATCAGATCTACAGTGAGTTTTTTGTGATTGCTTGAGCGAGGTTTTGGATATTGTGCCTGATGGCGTAATCCTTGTATCCCGCTTATTCTCTTGTGATTGTTGCTTGGGTTTTGGGTAAGAGATTCGAGAATTGTACATTCATTATTTCTATAGTGGATTTTCTCTGGTTTGCCCCGTGATTTTTACCCTTCACGTTGAAGGGGTTTTCCACATAAATCTTGGTGTTCTATTTGATTGTGATTTCTGTTTTAATTCCGCTGTGTTACGGCCTGCTAGTATTTGTTCATATACAAAAAGTTATTGTTTATTGCCTATCCTTTTTATTTCCCCATCACTGAGATGGCTGACAAAAATCTCGTGGCGCGGCTGCAGTAAATCGCCCACGGCACCTAAAACGGAATTTGTTTTTGGATGTCTAGGCAGATGCAGCGAGCGATCGTTCTGCTGCACTACAGCTGCTATTTTCTACATTTTTACAAGGAAAAACACACCAAAACATGGCAAAACAAGCTGCCAAGGATATGTACAAGCATGGGCAAGCGACGAACGAAACGTTGAATGAAGTTGCTGTGGGTGTACGATGACCGTTCGTGACATAGGCAAAAAGTATCCATATAGCTTCTAGTCTTGTCACAGGAGCGAATGTTTTCATAATTGATATATTCTTCTTGGTTGAAACCTTTGACTACTAATCTAGTCTTGTTTCGAACCACGATACCAAGTTCATCTTGTTTGTTTCTAAAGACCCATTTAGTATCAATTGCTAGATAGTCACTAGGTCTAGGAAGAAACTTCTACACCTCATTTCTCTCAGATTGATTTAACTCCTCATATATTGCAAAAACCCATGTATCAACTTTTAGAGCATCATCAATATATTTCGATTCAATTTAAGACAAAAAGGCTATATTCGCACAAAAAATTTTAAAACAAGAATAAGTTTAAACACCTTTTGATATATCTCCAATGATTAACTCCTTAAGATAAGCATCTACATACTTCCATTCCTTGGGCAAGGATTCCTTATAAGTAGATGCATCCAATTTGCTTGGGAGAGGAGAATTTTCATTCAAATTTAAACTATCAAAATTAAAATTATCATCAAAATTATTTTGCTTAAATTTAGGAAACTCATTAAAGATAATATGAATAGATTCCTCTATAACTAAAGTTCTTTTATTAAAAATATAAAAAAATTTAGAAATAAGGAATATCTAAGAAATATGCCTTCATCGGATTTTGAATCAAATTTTCTTAAACCATCTTTTTCATTTAAAATATGACATTTAGAATCAAAAACTTTAAAATATGAAATATTGGGTCTTTTGTTATTCCATAATTCATATGGAGTTTTAGATAAGAGTAGTCTTACGAGAACCCTATTCATAACATAGCATGCTTCGGCCCAAAAGTATCTGGGTAGACTATGTTCATTAAGCATGATTCTTTCCATCTCTTATAAACTCCTATTTTTTTCTCTCAACAACTCTATTTTATTGTGGATTTCTTATAGTAGAGAAATTGTGGTTGTACCCATTTAAATCATAAAAATCTTGAAAATTATTATTTTTAAACTCGCCACCATTATCACTACGAATAGACGAAATCATAAAACCCTTTTTATTTTAAACTAGTTTACAAAACTTCGTAAAACATTTAAAGCAATCACTTTAATGTGTCAAAAAATATGTTCAATTATATCTACTATAATCATCAATAATTACGAAAGCGTATTTACTACCTCCTAGACTTATTATATTAACTGGTCTAAATAAATCCATATGGTTTAATTATAGTAGTCTAGATGTGCTTATTTAATTTTTTTGATTTAAAACTACTCTTTGTTTGTTTTCCTAGTTAGCATGCATAACAAAATTTATTTATGACAAATTTAATTTTAGGCATACCTCTTACGAGTTCTTAAGTTATAATTTATGAGATTAGTTTCATGATAGTATGACCTAGTCTCCTATACCAAAACTATGCATCATTGTTTATAGTCGAAAAATAAGTTTCATTATAAAACTCATCAAGATCAATAGTATACACATTATTAGTTCTTAAGGCAATTATTGATTTATATTTGTGTGGTATTTCTATAATACAAGTATTATATTCAAATTTGATATTATAACCATTATCATACAATTGACTAATGCTAAGTAGATTGTGTTTCAAACCATCTACTAATAATATATCTTCAATCAAAAGATTTAATTTTTTACCTATATTTTCTTTACCAATAATTTTTTCTTTGTTGTTGTCTTAGAATGTGACATATCCTTCAACTTAGCTAGTGAGCTTAGAGAAATATATTGGATCTCCAATCATATGTCTTAAGTATCTACTATCAAGATATCATTTCTTGCTCTAGCTTTTGATTGTAGACATATCTACAAGAAAAGAAATTCACTTTTAGGTATCCATTTAACTTTGGGTTCCTTATGTATAGATCTATATATCTTGACTATTGACATTGAATTATTTATGGTTCCTTTGGGAACCCAAACTAATTTATGTGAGCTATATCTTTTAAATGCATATTTATAGGCATAATGACTATATCTTCCACAAAAATTATATTTGTTTTAAAGGGAAATATGTAATGTGGATCATTTAACAAATATAGTCAGCTTTTATTGAGTGTTGCTACTCACAAAATCGATTTTTACTTTTCTATGTATATGACACTTATTAGTAAGGATCATGTTTAAAGATTTATTACCAATTTTAAATTTTTCTAATGTTTGTTGTAGTAATACATTTTCCTTTTTAAGTGAATCTAACCCTTCACACTAAGTGCAAGGAGTTAACATGCAATTGTCATGCTCTTTTTTAATTTTTCAAATTTACTAAAAAGAGAAGTATGATCATTTATTAACAATTTATGTTTTTTACCAACTAATTCAAATTCATTAAACAAATCATGTAAAGTATTAAATAATTCGTAAGATAAAAGAGATTTGTTTAAGTTATATACCTCGTTACCAAATTCCATTAATGTATAGTTTGCTACTTCGTTTTTGTTTGGTTTGATTCTCATCTTTAGATGCACTTGATTCGTCCCAAGTCACCTTGAGTGCTTTTTTTTTTTATAGCTTCTTCTTCACTTGGGGATATTTACTTTTGAAGTGACCTAGCTTCTTGCATTCATAGTGGATGATCATGTCCCTTTGGAGTTCGTTTTTATTCTTAGTATCTTATTTTATAAGATTTATTCTGTTTCTTTTTATAAATTTTTTAAATTTTCTTATGAGGAGTGCTAAGTCATCATCATCATCATCACTTGAGTTTTCACCCAAGTAGTCTTCTTTGGTTCTAAGTACCACATCCTTTCTATTCTTCGGAAAGTTATTTTTAAGTTCATCATGTGTCATATAAGTCATTTCATATGTCTTTAAAGACCCAATAAGTTCTTTAAGCGAAAAATTGTTCAAATCGTTTACTTCTTGTATTATCATTACTTTTAGATCCCAACTTTTTGGAAGGGATCTTAGAATTTTGTTAACAAGTTCAAGATTCGAAAAACTTTTACCAAGTGCTTTCAAACCATTAATGACATTCATAAAATAGGTATACATATCTCCAATAGTTTTGCTTAGTTTCATTCAAAACAATTCATAATTATGCACTAAAAGATTAATTTTAGACTTTTTAACTCTACTTGTGTCTTCATGTGTGACTTTGAGTGTGTGCCAAATATTATATGCAATTTTACAAATAGAAACAAGATTAAATTTATTTTTGTCTAAAACACAAAATAAAGCATTAATTGTTTTAGAATTCAAAGAGAAAGTTTTTTCTCTAAACCATTCCATCTGTTCATTGGTTAGGAAGACTTTTGAAAACCACTTTCAACCACATTCCATAAATCAAAATATTTGAATTAGTGCTTTTGAAAACTTTCGACGATTTAGAAAAACTTCATTCGATGAAAATCAATATCGAAAGTAAGCTTAACTTAGAGTAAGTATAAAGTGAAGTGAGTAGCTAAGTAAGCAATAAAAGTAAATAGTAAGGAAAAGAGCACACCAAATTTATAGTAATTCGGTTATCGCGATCTACGTCCACTCTCGATTCCTCCTCCATTGAGACCACCAATTTTCCCTAACGATTTTCTTTCAATAAATGAAGATCAACTACCCTTTTACAACACTTCTTCATTTTTCACAGGTTTAGGAGAGAACCTTTACAAGTCTCATACCTCCCTTAGATAGAATTCTTAGTTTAGAGAAGAGGAGGGGAACTTTCAAAGAATTGCAATATAATTTTCTCACTTAGAGTCATAAGTTTTCATTCACAGTTATATTGTAACTAAGCAAGGATGAGTGGGGTACTTATAAGCCCTAAATGACTTCAAAAATGAAATCAAAAAATGCCTCATCACGAGTTCTCGAGGTACTGGTGGTACTACTATCAATTCTGAATGGTACTACTGCTTGACACCCCTACTCTAGTGGTATCATTGCTAATTCGAGCAGTACGACTGCCTGACACAATCTAGAAGATTGTGTCTAGACGATACCACCACTAGTCTGGGCAGTACCACCTCCTGGCATTGCACGGTAGTACCGTCTAGTAAGTGCTGGGGAGACTAGGCTACTAGCGATTCTACTACCTGGTTTGGTGGTGCCATTACCAGACCCAACTCTAGTCACTAAAGGAGCTTTCCAATGAGCTCAAATTAGTCCTAATTCAGACTCAATTAGCCTATAATTGAGTTAGTAAGATTATACCCAAAACTAACTCAATTTAAGACTTGACTATGAAAATTAAGCCCAAAAGAATTACAAGAAAAGAATCTAAGTTGTCTGGCATGTCAATGATTCATCTAAACTCCCGAAGAACTTTTGACACATCATTCGAACCTTCGGTGTATCGCTTGATCCATCGGCATATTGACTCCCGCAACATCCGATCTTGGTGCAACGTCTGATTCTTTCAGCCCGATACTCGATTTCTGACTCTGACCTAATGCCTGATTCTTCTTACTTTATTTGTTTTGCCTTTTCTGATCGAAGTTAGTCTTGTATCATTTTTCTGAAAGCACAATTAGATCATAAACTCATTAATTGATTTCATCATCAAAATTCGAGATTCAACATTCTCTTAATCTAATATGTTAGGAATGAATAAAATTTTATATTTCTAAGACAATACTTGAAAAACTTATCAAACCTATATTTTGCATAAACTTTATGATTATTATATTTTTTTCATGAAATAATTTCTCATATGTCTTCTCTAGGGCTAATATGTTTTGAACGATCGATATTTTGTATTTTCAAGATAGTGCATGAAAAATTGATTGAACCTCTACTTTATATAAACTTTATGATAATCATAATTTTTTTCTTAAAAGGAAAATTTGTGTTTTCAAGATAGGGTAAAAAAAATCGATCGAACGTCTACTTTACATAAATTTTATGATAATCTCATTTTTTCTAAAAATGACAATCATGCAACTTCTCCGGGTCTAAATACGTGGAGATGAAATTTATGTTTTCACGATATGTCATTCATATGACTTTTTCATAGATAATATGTTGGGAATCCATGATATTTTGTGTTTTCAATAAGAAAACCATATCAAACCTCCACTTTATACAAATTTTATTACCACCATTTTTTTTTTCATGAAACAACATTTATATGACTTCTCCATGACTCATATGTTCCGAACGAATGACATTTATATTTTTAAGGCGATGCGTGAAAAGTAACCTTCACTTTCTACAAAATTTATGATCATTATATTTTTTTTCAAAAAATTATATTTGTATGACTTTTCAAAGATTAATATGTTGGGAATGGATGACATTTTGTATTTTCCAAATCAATACATTAAAAACCAATCGACATTTTGCATTGTTGGTGTACAAAGTCATAGACTAACAAAGCATGGAGAGCCTTTCATCTCCATTGCATTGCAAGGGTAACAGTGATGATCAATTAATTCGATGTTAACTCGGCATGGTCTTCAATTAATGTTTCTATATGCGCAATCAACTAAACTGTGCTAGTAGTAGGACCACATGAGAACCACAAGCAACTTCTTGATATTAAAAATATTTATGTGTGAAATAAAAGTAAAAAAAAAAGAAGAAAATTTCTTCGCTAAGGATTGAAATAGTCAGTCAAGACTATATAAATTGGGTTTGGTCATCGAATTAAAGATGTATGTTTTCAAGATAAATTAGTGTTCAATCGAATTGGTAATAAATTTAGGCATCATCAAATTACAAACGCTAATTTACTTTACCGTCTGATATCTTATAGAAATATTTATGGCTAGAAAAATTCAAGTTGCTTGTTGACCCAACAAACATGGCATTCAAAGTCATACAACTCAACAACCTCCTTTACTAAAGTATTCATGGGTCGAGACGTGTTGAACTTGACTTGGAGTCTCCACACATTGATGGAGCTGGTTGGAGCCATCCAATTCCTTCCATCGGTATTATTAATTGCTCGCAATTATTACAGTTCAAAGTGGCACGCGTCAATTTAGCCAACGCAGGTAAGAAATGTAACCTTTAGGAATATGATTATTTCATGGACCTTCGACGAGATTTATTTATTTAAGAGATTACAAATATAATAAATCGAATGCATGGATTAGTTAACCCCATAAACTTCGTAAACCAAAGCTTTCAAAGATGGGCTAGAAATTTAGAACCAAAATTTGGTTCAACTAATTTAGTAGTTCCATTACCAATTCTTGCACAGTGATGGTGAGCTTATTCAACAAAAATAATAATAATAAAAGAAATGTTATCTTCATGGTGATATGAAAAATTGAACTCTTACCTACACCTCATAATTTATTGTAGACTTTCTTGTGCGACGGACAACCCTAAAATTGACCAAAATCTCAAGGAGATGCACCTACCACAATAAGATGCTGACGTTGATCTAACCACAATTCGACCGAGTTAAAGTCATGTCCTATCATTAATCATATTAAATGTATATAGATATTGTCTCTTTAAATTGCTTGTAGCAATCATTACTCTTTAAACTTGTAAACATCTGAGTTAGACAACTCAAACTTACGAAAAGATGAATTAGATTATAGTGTGCATATTGTTGGTTCCATTGGTTATAATTGACCTCAGACAAATGGTATTTTGAGAAAGCTTAATGCAGAGTGATTTCGTTTCAAAAGTATCTTGTCCTATCTGACCCTATTTATTGTGCCCACCAAAAGTTGCAGTCATATTCCTATAGCATAAAATATTATGGAAAAGGAAAGAAGAGAGGGAGGGAGGTCATTATTTTTTTCTAGCACGGTTTAGTTCACGCAACAAAAATGCTAAATTTAGGGGGAAGGGGATGTTTTTAGTTCCTATTTTGTCCTCCTACAATTCAGTATTTTTTTTACCCAATTGATGGATGGAGGAGAGGAGGAGAGGAGGTGTTGTTGGTTTGTTTGAGTTGTTTTGGTAACTCCCCAACGGAGGAGGTACTGTTATGGCTTGGAGTTGTTTTTGGCTCGTTTGGGTTCTTCGCCCACTCCCATAGTCCATAAAGAGGTGAGGTCAGATGACACAGACATCCCTGTCCCCCATCTCTCTCTCTCTCACTGGAGTGCATCTACCATGTTATCGCCGACCCAGAGCAAACTTATAATACAATTTTCCAATCGATTGATTCCCTCCCCATCGGCTGCCTACCCACCTTGCTGTCTCTCTTCTGCTGTTGCTGTTGCTGTTGCTGCTGCTGCGGCTGCTGAGGTTGTCCCTTCACCTTCGCCTCCCCGAAAAGAAGGGAACCCAACGGAGGAAGGAAAGAACACATTGGAGCAGCCCCGAAAAGATCGCAACTTTCCATGCTCTCGGACCTGTAAGCGGCATCGGGTGGCATCTCCAATGGGAATCTCGTCGGAGGAAGCTGAGGATCGAAGGATGCAGGGGTGGCTGTACCTGGTCCGGTCCAATCGACTTGGGTTGCAGTACTCGAGGAAGAGGTACTTCGTTCTTGATGGCAACGCCCTCAATTGCTACAAGAACGTACCCGCGTCAAAGAAAGAGGTATGTTTGACCCCTTCTTGATGTCCCTTCCCTTGGTTTCTTGGTGCTCTGGACGAAAGGTGGGTGCCTGACCCGCTGGCTTACTTTCTTTACGGGAAAAGATGACATCCTTTAGTTGTTTCATCGATCTTGTTGATCAGTTTGAGAGAAGTCAGGTTATTTCTTTGGTCTTCTTTTGTCTTTCAGAGATCCTTATAGACGTCTGGTTGTTCTCTTGGTTCGGTTTGATCCGAGAACTGTCTTGAGCACAAATGGATCCAAATAATGAAGGATCTTCAACTGATTCATTTGTCTTGGGATTCTTCTAGTGATGAAGAGTGGTGGTAGATGTTTTTTTGTTGGACCGTGGGCGGTGACAATGCGTGGTGGGTATGATGGCGAAGGTGAATTCGGCGTCAAGGAAAGATAATTGGCGGTGGGCAACTACAGGAGGGGGCTAATAGTGGCGGGCACTGGATGGTGATGACTTGTGATTGGTAGCTATGATGAGTGTAATAAAGAAGACTTCGTTGGGGACAATCGCTAGACATAATCAGACAGGCAAAAGGGATGCTACCATATTATTTGTTAGTTTTCACTTAAGTTACATTTTTCATTGAAATCTAAAAACATATTTCCTATACGATTTTCTTTTCGTGTTCTTTTGGATTTTCCAGAATAGAAGGCCAAATGGAATAGGGCTTTATACTTTTGAGATGAGCATGATATTATAGTCAGGCATGCAGGCTTAATGTTAGTGTTGGTCATCTTATGTGAAATGACCCTTTCATTTTCTATTTCTTCATCTTACTTGTTCCTCGTGGACATTTGAGTGATTTACCTTACGACAAGTGGATAAATGATCGAACAGGACCAGGATGAGACAGTTCATTCATTATAACTTTTTTGAGCTTGCGAATCCCTAGTTGAGATCAATTATCAAACCACAGATTTTTAGTTTTTTTGTTCCTTTTTGTCCTTTGTGCTATTTATATAGTCATAAACTTATCCGCTTCTTAACTGATTTTGCATTGATATGTAACACCAGTCTGCTGAAGCTTTATCCACCTAGTTGCAAAGAGTTTTTCAGTTTAATGATTTCACATTCCTATTACCGACCTGCAGGCGAATCATGTGTTAACAGATTGTTTTTAGTCAGCAGGATTGTAAGCAACATGCATGACTTGTTCTTATTGTAAGAATTTGTGACAGATTAGGACATACATTTGTGATATGCACAAATTATAGTGCAACTTTGCACATTGTTTCTGGATCTGATACTGGCCATCTTGCCATTTATCCAATCTAGAGTGAAATTTGAATACCTAGATATGTTTGTTACCCATGCAGGGCTCTGGCTTTGTAGGAACTAAGCAAACCTTAATAGGCTGGTTAGGTATTACTAAGACTCACATCTGATCAAAATATTGGACCCTAGTGTATGGTAGCTTCTCTTCTTCTTATTATTCAATAAACTGGCTGAACCTGTGCAACAATGTTGCAAATCATGAAACGTGTTTTCTTGTTCAGTCATTTGTTGTTAACTTATTGTGATGCCGCTTGTATCTGCTGATAATATTTTTGAGTTTAGCAGAATGTTATTTTTGTTCTTTTTAATTTGTTATGCGTAAATGCTCCAAATCATATCTTGAATTTTCTGTGTTATCAGGAACCTATTAGAAGTGCAGTGATTGACTTCTGCATACGCGTCACAGATAATGGGAGAGAGAATATGCATAGAAATGTACAACATAAACCTGACTTATATTACTAACTCAAAATTAATTAATCCCTTCAATATAGTTACATGATAATTTCCACTATTACAAAGTTCATTACCCAGTGATAGATTTGCATGGTAATTTGCAGGTTGTGTATGTATTTACTCTGTGCAGTGCCTCTAATCACAAAGATCAACTTAAGGTGTGTTGGAATTTCACTTACTTTTCTAGCATTTTCTATTGGTAGTGTTTTTTTTGTTGTTTTTTTCATGGATATGAAGAATGGCCAAACCCTGCAGTTGGGTGCCAGAAGCTCGGAAGAAGCAGCAAGATGGATCAGATCTATAATGGAAGCAGCATTAAAGGTTTCGATGCTTTCCTTTATCTCATTCATATTCCTTGACAATTATATATAACATCTTTCCACACTTGTAGGAGGGCCCAAACAAAGAAGAAAATGCTGTAGCTTGCTCAAAGAGAAGATGCCAATCATTTAGGTTTAACGTCAGCCCCGCTTACCCAGTAATTGATTTTATATGTTTGTAGCTTCTACATATTGACTGTAATGCAATTTTTTGCTTGTGTATCGAATAGGCATGTATTAGCATGCAAAGGATAGGTTCCTGTAACTAACATTATCATGTTTTTCATTGATTGCTCAATTTTCTTCGTTAAATTTCTCCATGTTCTGACTACTCTTTTGGTATGAAAAAGGGTCTTAAAGATTGATCGTTCTAGATGCTAATATTGGCAACTACATTTGTGTTTTATGTAATTAGAGAATTTCCATTCAGCATGGCACAGCTGCTACGGCTTTATAAAGATAGTCTTTGTGGCTTTTGATGATCTCTACAACTCGTCATTGCCTTGATGTGAAATTGGTTGAGTTGTTTTCTTCTTTATTCCATGGAGAATCCACAGGGCAGAAATTTGTATGTTGTTATTGTACATAGACTACTTACCAAAGCCCTTTAACAGAGAATGGAAGAAATTTTACATGGGGGTGGACAATGTCAACTTGACTATAAGGCCTTCAATAACTTTATAAATGATTACCCTTGTGAATTGACATGATGTTATTGGTGGAGAAAAAACCATTTTGAAGATTTTTTTTGTTTAAAATGAATAGCCATTTTAGAGAGATACATTTACTAGTCAAAAGCTTTTTTCAGAATAATATTTGATATTTGTAAATGTGTAGAGCAGGACTTTTCATGGGACAGAGATCAATATTTTATGCCAATACATTGTTTATATGTTTTATTTTGTCGCTGTACCGTGTGTTATGCCCTTTCGTTATTAATCTACTGAGTTATTTTATCTACAGCAAATAGAAGAACTTAACTGTTTAAATTGGCTCTCTCAGACTTATATGTTCGTCTAGTGTGGGGCAATATTTGTCATTGTAATTTTTCCTGGCTGGTGACATTGTTCTTCTTAGGCATGATTAGAAGTAAACAATTATCTTCAAATTTTAGACTGTTGCTAGTAAAGCATGCTACTAACATTCATCTAGCTCATATACAAAGGTGGTTGTCTCAGTTTGACAGTATTTGTTGGTGCCAATTATTTGACACTTGTTCTTGATAACGTTATTATTTTTTGTGCATTTAGTTCATGCGTGGATCCCTGATCTGTCTATTGATTGCTTTAAGCATATCTGTCTAGTGATTTCTTGAGATTGCTGGGCTTAATGAAGTCATTTTACCTTTTTTTTAAATTTATTTTTTCTCAATATTATGATTTTATAGGCTGCGCCGTGCAAATGGGAGAAGCAGGAAGCACCCTTTAGGTCAGTGTATATGTTCTTTTAACCTCTTTTAGTTTAGCTCTAGTTTCTCCAACAAAAATGTTTGATCATACAAAATGTCAAATTTCTTTGACAAAATTCTAGCTTCCTACCAAGTGTTGCAATTATGGACCATATCATGTTTCAAATGTTGTTGTCTAGTGACCATATGTCAGCATGGTCCAAGATTTTGGCACACTGACCAGGACAACTCTGAAGTAGGAGGAAAGCTATACATATTATAACATATTAACATCACATATTTTCTTATTCTTATTCTTCCAAAGACTCAACAGATCCATTACTAACAACTATTAGAACCAATTTGGCACATTTAAGCAAAAAGTTATTTGACCAAAATATTGTGATTGTTACAAAATTTCTAAAAATCTTATTGTGTTTACTGGCTCTTCCATTTTCCTTACCTTCCACTAAATTATTTTCCTACAAATTGCTCTTAGATTGGACTGTGTTCACATCTATTCTTGCGGATCCTACAACAGCTGATGTAATTGCACCTTCCACATGGACAATAGTTGGCTGCAAAAATGGTAATCATTTCTCTTTTTCTTTTACCAAAGATTCATTTCTAACTGCAGTTTTTATGCATAGGCTTACGGCTGTTCAAGGAGGCAAGAGATGCTGATTCTCATGGAATGGTACCTATTTTGGCAAACAATAATGATTTATCAAGTTTTTGGGATGCTAATGGGTATTATCTTATCAGCATTGGGATGATCATCCAGCTTTAATGGCAGTAGGTGTTATTGATGCAACTTCTGAGGCTGTTTTCCGGAGAGTTATGTCTCTTGGTCCATCAAGATCAGAGTAAAGATCCCTACTTTTTGTCACCTGCATGTTCTATCAGTTTGAAAAAATATTGATTATCTCCTCACTAAGAAGAAGTCACTTTACCAAAATTTTAGATCTTGTTTTCATGATGTGAATGCAACCTATTTTATCATAGGATGATCTCCGACATTTTTAACGGATAAGAGATCGAGATTATGTAATGTTGTGAGTAGCATATACTGAAATCTTGCAGTCTTGTACCATCTTTCCGAAGCAAGAGAAACATGGCATCAGCCATAAAGGAAATGAAATGAGAAGTCATATTACGTCCTTGAGTTTGGCAATTTCTATTTCTTGAAAATAAGAATTTTGTTTTATTCTATTCAGGAAGTAAACTATGACGTTTTCTTGCAGATGGGATTTTTGCTTATTAGAAGGTAATGTTGTTGAACACTTGGATGGTCACACTGATATCATTCACAAAAAATTGCGTAGTGACTGGTTGCCATGGTCAGATTCAAAGCTCTTAGATTACTGAAATTTCATCTATTTCTACTTATTCAATAATCACTCACATTATAGTGTTAGTTTGCAGGGGAATGAAAAAAAGGGATTTATTACTACGGCGCTATTGGAGAAGGGAAGATGATGGAACATATGGTAGTGGCATTTATGAACGATTGGTAATTCTTAAGTTACAGAAATATAACATCATATATATTTTGAATTTGTGACAGTAATACTCTATCACTCTTTTTTCGACCAAAAATGTCAACCTGAGAGAGGCTACATTCGTGCCTGCCTTAAAAGTAATGTATGCTTAAAACTCAGGCTGTCATGTTTGTTTGTTCGTGTATTCATGCTTTTTCCTATCTTATCGAACCCCAAGTGTTGGTACTCTACGTTCTTTTGTAGGTGGAGGATATGTAATATCTCCAGTGAACCAAGGAAAACAATCAGTCGTAAAACACATGCTTGCAATTGATTGGAAATTTTGGAAGTCTTATTTGTTCACCTCATCCGCAGAGTATATTACAATCCGAATGTTAGGGAGAGTTGCGGGTATAATCTAGAACATGAATATTATTTTTTATTCATGTCTCACCTTTTATTAGAACAATCTAGTGAGTATATGTTGACAGAATGATTAACTATGTAATTTGCAGGTCTCCGAGAATTCTTCCGTGCAAAAGTTGGTAGCTGTGCGTGCTCTGATTTTTCATCCAGTGAGTCAACAAGGGAGATAGGGTTGCCACAGAGTGAGAGGGAACACCTGAAACTAGAGCAGCCAGCCGAGGAAATTAGTATAAGTGAGGATTCTGCAGATGGGACACAAAGATCACCAGCCAAAAATGCAAAGGCGGGTGGATCATTCCTTCAACTGAATGATGCAGCTGATGAGTTTTTTGATGTTATCAATGATTCAGAGCATATTGAAGTGGAAGCTTTGTGGCCTTCTGATGATGGCTTGCAAACCCAGGTGTGTGCTTCTTGTGAAAATTTCCAATCATGAAACCTTGTTTCTGCTAACTGTTTTTCAGCTTGGAAGACGATATATTGAGTACCCTGTACTTTACTTTTTCTTTATTCATTACACAACATCAAGCTAATTTTTAGATACCTGGACAACAACCTCTTCATATGGTGTGTTGTGGTATATCATTACATAGTATGATCTGCTAATATCCTACCTGTACAAAATGATTGAAGAACTTTTGGTGACTAATGTTAATCAAGGTTCATAATTTCGGTCAATACTAGCATACTGAGCCTTGCTCGGTATGGTACCTAAAAATAAATTTACATTTGAGGAGTTAGGATAGGGTTTTTAAGTTAGAAATAAATATACATTTAGTATAGTTTTACCAAAACTAATGTAAATTAGGTAAGAATAGAGCCATATATCTTTTTCGGGTTTTGAGGAGTAGCCTTATGCAAGGTTCACAATTTCGTTCCATTCCGAATCGTCCTTCCGTTAATATTGAATTATCTACAAAAAATTATTTGAATTGTTACATTATTTTGTATACGACTTAGACTTTAAGATTAAATTAATTAAGTAATCATATGTGTAGATATACTTGATTTTACTATCAAAACGAATGATGGGCCTCCATAAGTGGTGGATCGGGGTCTTCAATCCTATATATTTGTATATCAATATGATCTGTTTGTCGAACCCAATCCTGAAATTGATCCCACGACATAGTGTATTGATACACCGTATGCCATTGGTGCATCAATGTGGTGATGATCGTAGGTTTATCATTGTAAATCATGTGTCCGAAGCGTCTCTTGAGGCATGCATTGGTGAACATCAAAACTTCTACTTTCATTATTGATCTACTGCTCTGTATCATACTGTTGCTTGGAGAAGTATAACGAACTATCATCATACTGTTGTTGGCGGTACGATTCTCCATAATACGATGACCGTGTATATGACGAGCTTCATTTTGTGTCTACGTTATGTAGGCTCTGTTGCATCAGTTGAAAATCATCCACTAGCTTCCCTTTCTTCGGTGTATAAACTTGACCAGTACCTCGTTGAGCTTTATGATTTAAATCTTGGGTGGCATGTGTAAAATATTGCTCCTCGGTCCATGCACCACCCTCAAATTGTGTAGATGGGATCAACTCCCTAACGTCATCGCCATTATCGGTCAAGGTACTACTGTCCATATCGCTGCCATATCTCTGAATCGTGCGAGTTGCTGAATGCGATTGCGAAAGTGTCTCGTCACCTGACTCGATTCTTTCCAACGGTGCTGTTAATGCTACTGCTTTCCCCTTTGCTTTTGCCTTTGTACGCTGAGCAGATAACTGTGACGATTGGGTGTCTCTAGTTCCTAGAGCAATTTGACTCGATCTTGTTTGTCTCCTTCCGCTACGTTCTAACTGAGGGGGATTTTCCTCCTACTAGGGATGTGCTTCCTCTTCTTCTATTATCTCGGTGATAAAACGCGAAGGACGTTGAGGTTCTCTCGCCTCATCAAGTAGAGGATCCTCTTGGTTCTTTGTTACTTCGACCCACTTTAACATTAGTTTTAAAACTTCTTTGTAGAAATAAAGGTCGAAGGGATCAATCTTTGGTTCTTTTGGCTCCTTGTCTAGCTCGGTACACTACAACCTTAGCCACATGTTATAGTGGACATATACCAATTTCTCCAACCATTTATATGATAGTCTATTGCGGACCTTCGTATAAATCAATGCGAATGTTGACCAATTACGTTTGCAACCACTATATGTCGTCTGTGAAAGTATACAAATGGCAACCTTCCTTAAATTTGGTGTGTCCCCTCTAAATTGTAGCCACTACTCGACTGCAAAAAGATATAAATAAGACTTTATTTGCATAATAAATAATTAATATCAAATATAGTTGATAATCAATATGTGTAATTTTTTCTCACCAAGATCTATAGTGTAACGACACGATACAGCTACAATGTTGGAGAATGAACCAATTATATCTCGAAATAATCGACCTTTCGTAATAGCGTTGGCTACATTAGCAGTGTTTGATAAGAGTCGATATATAACATTTCTTATTGTCGATAGTCCAAAAGTATACCGAAATTGAATTATCGGGTTTAGTTAATACACTGCAAGGCATAATTTGTTAGTAGAAATTTTTTATACAACAAAAAATTATAAATTAAATTACACAAATATAAATTTACCTGCATTATGGATATCTTGGTCCATATGTTAGTCCCACGATCGATGATTTATAAGTATTGGTCGACCTTAAAATTATCTTTGAATGCTTTCTTAACCTTCTCTCTGATTGTAATAAGCATATGTTTAAGATAGAGCATCTGTGGACGCTTGTCTATATCGACCTTATGGAGGATAACATAAAGTAGTTCCACACCTTTTTATGATTTCAATCACAGTCTCCTAAAATTTAGAAAAAAAAAATGATCTTTTCCATCTTTTTTCCATTTGTCAATCTCGAATACCTGGAATCAGACCATTCTTGTGAGGTGACAATTGCCTTGAGGCCTTGCCTCTTTTGTTGTAATGACTTTAAGACAATGAAATTGGTAGCAAACCAAGCGACTCTAGGTCAAAGTATCTTACCATTTACATGCTTTTGCATTAAAGAGTAGACCCAATGATGATTATATATAAACTTTGTAATTGACTGTGCTCGAGCTATACACTTGTTGACCGATGAAAGCTTGCTAATATCCTTCAACATTAGATCCATGCAATGAGCCACACATGGAGTTCAAAATAATGTTGTTCTTTTTTTCATTAATTGTAGACGGGCTCTTTTGAAATTCGCTCCATTATCGATGACTATTTGGACAATGTACTGTGGCCCGATCTCTTCTACTATGGTGTCTATCAAGTTTTCAATATAGTTTACATCTTGAATCTTATCAGAAGTATTAACTAACTTATGAAACATCGCTTGTTTATTGTAATAAATAAGAAAATTAATTATACTCATTCTTGTTAGTGCTGTCCAACCGTCACACATTAGTGTCATCCCATATTCGTCTTATTGCTTCTTGAAGGATTTGACCTAATCCTTCATTTCTACCATCGCCTCATCTAAATACATGTCGTGGATCTTCTTTAGTGTTGAAGGTTGGATCCCCATGCTAGACTTTTGAATAGAGGAAACCATGCTCTAATAATATAGACCTTAGGCTCCATTTGTTGGAATCTTGTAGAAGATGAACTATTTTGAAATTGCCTTCTCAATACCCCGTTTCTTTTCTTCTATATATGTATCGTCAATTCATGTCAGTTTCGCTGTTTGTGAAGGATAGGCTTGCGGATCAAGATCAACAATATCTGATGCAGACCTCTTACCAAGACCTCTCATAAAACCACGGAGTCCACCATGCCTCATGCTACTAGTTCAGGTTAACTGAGGAGGGGCAGTTGGCTGCCTCATGTTGGCCGACCTCTGGATTCCTTATGACATAGGTCCACTGCCACTACTATGCTCCCATTGTGAGTTAGGTTGTCGATATCTCATTGCTTCGTCGTACATATACTAATGCTCTAGTGGTGCACGAATACTAGCTGAGAGATCTGTCAATTTCATTACCGTAACCCTTATAGTCATTATAAACTAGTTCCTGTGTAGCTTTATAGTATTCTTCCTCAACACTTGTCTTCTTTTGTATTGTATCTTCTCTTGCTTATTGTAACTTATTTTGAAATGATTTACGGATCTCTGTCGGAACCTTCTTGCATTTTGTAACAACAGAATACCTGTCAACCAAATGCATATTCACCCGAGTGATTTCTCCACCCTTGTCGATGTAGTCACAATAAATACATTATCATTGATGATGCTTCCCATCCATCTTTCGAGCATGAGTCCAAGCATCATCATATGCCTGTTCATTTGGTGTCATGTTCTTATTAAATTTAAATCAAATAAGCTATAAACATATTAAGCACCCTAATAGGTATTAAAGATGTTGAATTGACCCAATATCGATTAAATTTTAATTAAATCATCATTAAAACCACTAATCATAGCATTAAAAAATTTTATTAAAATCTAATTAACTTTATTTTATCATCATAAACATGTTAAACAAATAAAAAAAGCATTAAGTACGTAATTTTGATCCAATATAGGTTAAATTACGATGAAATTATCATGAGGTACACTAATCACATTATTAGCATAGTTAATTACTTACTAATTTATTTTTAACATTATAAACATATCAAACACTCTAATAGGTATTAAAGACATTGAATTGACCCAATATCAATCAAATTTCGATTAAATCATCATTAAAACCACTAATTGCAGCATTAAAAAACTTTATTAAAACCTAATTAAATCTATTTTATCATCATAAATATATTAAACACACAAAAGAAGCATTAAATATGTAATTTTGATCCAATATAGGTTAAATAACGATGAAATCATCATTAGATATACTAATCACACTATTAACATAGTTAATTATTCACTAACTATTTCAACATGTCAAACACCCTAATAGCTATTAAGGATATTGAATTGACCCAATATCGATCAAATTTTAATTAAATCATCATGAAAATCACTAATTATAATATTAAAAAAATTTATTAGAATCTAATTAAACTTATTTTACCATCATAAATATGTTAAACACATAAAAGACGCATTAAATACATAATTTTGATCTAATATATGTCAAATTATGATGAAATCATCATTAGATACACTAATCACATTATTAACATAGTTAATTACCAATAATTATTTCTCTGTCAACATTATAAACGTGTCAAATGAATTCACCCAATATCGATCAAATTTTGATTAAATCATCATTAAAACCGCTAACTGCAGTATTAAAATTTTTTATTAAAACTTAATTAAACCTATTTTACAACCATAAATATGTTAAACACATAAAAGAAGCATTAAATACGTAATTTTGATCCAATATAGGTCAAATTACTATGAAATCATCATTAGATACATTAATCACACTATTAATATAGTTATTTACCCACTAATTCTTTCTTTTTTAATACTATAAATATGTCAAACAACCCAAAAGATATTAAAGACATTGAAATGACCCAATATCGATCAAATTTCAATTAAATCATCATTAAAATCATTAATCGCAGCATTAAAAAACTTTATTAAAACCTAATTAAACCTATTATACCATCACAAACATATGATCTAATACTTAATGTGCATAAAATATAAATATTTGACCTATTAAGTGTCTAATTTCGAATAAATCAATATTAAGCACACTAATCATAACATTAAAGACCTTAATTACTCCCTAATTAATACTATTATACCCAAGGATTTTAATTTTGAATAATACCGCCCGTATCGGGCGATACATATCGGTCCGTCAGCAGATCGGTACATGGACCATCCGCTACCGGCGGATTGATGAGGGAGAAGAAAGAAAGGGAGAAGAAAGAGGTCGGTGACGGAGAAGAAAGAAGAAAACCTAGAGATCCGACGCGACGACGTCGTGGGGAGAAGTGATTTCTTCTCCCCAATAGAAGAAATAGAGCGCTTTTTTTTTTTGGTCCCGAGCGACGTTGTCGGAGTGACGTTGCCGGAGCGATGTCACCGAGGTGACGCCTTTCTCTGTGTTTTTGCACGGGGAAACCGAGCGATGTTGCCTCGGTGACGTCCTTTTTGCGTGGGGAAATCAATGTCGCTGAGGCGACGTCACCTTTTTTGCGCGAAGAAACCGAGGTGACATCGCCTTTCCGTTCATGCGGGGAAATCGAGCATTCCCCGCGTTGTCACGCACTTAGCTGGAATTGCCTAAGTAGTGAGGCACCATTGCGGCAAACACAGACTTAGTTGGAGTTGTCTAAGTCGAGAAGCACCCTTGCACCCACTTCGGTCAGACTTAGTTGGAATTGCCTAAGTCTCGAGGCGCCCTTGCGACATACGCGTCCGCAAAGGGTCAGCTGAGTTGCAACCTCGTCTGAGTCCCGCAGGACTGTAAAAAGAGAAGTTGATTAGTTCTGAAAACGAGCGGCGGACAAGTCTCGACGTCTCGCGAAGAGGGAAGCTTTACAAGCAATTGAGCGGGCACTTGGAGTGGATGAAAGCAGAGAAAGAGAGGAAAACAAGGATTTTAGAAGGGTGAATGAGCAGCTGCAAGTCCGCAAACAACTACTCCCTAAGTGCCGGGCGCGAAGGCAAGTTTCCGTCAAGTTGACGTGCAAACTTGTGAAAGTGTTCAACGCCCGACACAATATTGAAGACCCATCCAGCCATGTGCCACCCGGAGTTCAGGTGCTAAGATGGCTGACAAAATTTGGGTGGCCGCGGGCTGTAGAAATCAGCCCGCAGCACACAAAAATGGAGCTGTTTTGGGGGTTTTTGGGCAGATGCAGCGAGCGATCGTTCTGCAGCGCTACAACTGCTGTTTCTTACATTTTTACAGGGAAAAACACACCAAAATATGGCAAAACAGGCTGCCAAGGATATGTACAAGCATGGGCAAGTGACGAACGGAACGTTGAACGAAGTTGTTGCGAGTGTGCGACGACCGTTCGTGACATTCTCCCCCACTTAAGCTGTCGACGCCCTCGTTGACACTCTTTGGTAGGCTTTGATGGCTGCTTCTTCATGTCGGAGGGTATCTTCTAGCTCCCAACTTGCTTCGGTTTTGGGAAGTTTTCGCCACTTCACCAAGTATTCAATCTGCTCAACTCCATTGGGTAGCTTTGTCCTGCGATCTGCTAAAATGGTCTCAACTCGCTTCTCGTAGGAAGCTCTGGTGGGAGGTTGACGAGTTGAAACGCCTCGGGAAGCATCTTGCGGATCGGAGTGGTAGGCTTTCAAGTTGTTGGCATGGAAAACATTATAAATCTTGAGCCACGTCGGCAGCTGCAACTTGTAGGAGACGTTGCCCACCCTACTGATAATTGGGAAGGGGCCATCATATTTGCGCACTAATCCTTTGTGCACCTTGTTTCTAAAGAATTGGAGTGATGCTGGTTGGAGCTTCACCAACACCAAATCGCCGACTTTAAATTCCTGTGGTCGCCTTCCCAAGTCTGTCCACTTCTTCATCTTTTTGGCCGCCTTCTCCAAGTAGGCCCGCGCAATATTTGCATTTCGATGCCATTCTTGTGCTAAGTGATATACGGACGAACTACTCCCTATATATCCAATAGCCAAAGTGTGAGGAGTCGACGACTGTTGTCCTGTGATGATCTCAGTGGGGCTCTTGTTGGACGCAGAGCTCCGCTGCAAGTTGTAGGAGAATTGGGCTATGTCCAGCAACTTCACCCAATCTCGTTGGTTGGCACTCACGTAGTGCCGAAGATATTGCTCTAGGAGCGAGTTTATTCTCTCAGTTTGGCCATTCGTCTGGGGGTGGAGGCTTGTGGAGAAGTATAGCTTTGACCCCAACAATTTGAATAGCTCGGTCCGAACGCCCGTAAACCGAAGCGTCTCGATCACTTATGATATTGTGCGGGACTCCCCAATACTTCACCACATTCTTCATCATTAGCTTCGCGCTTCCTCTCGAACGATTGTAGGGTGCAGCAATAAAGGTTCAGATACTTCAAAATCGATCGACCACCATAAGTATCGATTCGAGTCCCCTCTTGTTGGCAAGCTTGATATGAAGTCAGAGAAATGCTCTCCCACGGCCTTTTTGCAGTGCGGCAACGCGGCTCTAAAAGTCCTACCAGCTTCCACTGCTCCACCTTATCTTGTTGACAAGTTAGGCACGTTCGAACATATTCCTCCACGTCCGTCCCCATCTTCGGCCAATAAAAGGCCCTCTCCACGAGAGCCAATGTTCAGTGAATACCCGGATGTCGTGCCCAAAGGGAATCGTGACACTCCTTCAAGAGTTCACGCCTCAAATTGTCCACTCGAGGGACATACACTCTATTCCCTTTGGTGTAGACGAGTCCCTCCTGGACCCAAAATCGTCGTGTCTTGCCTTCTTGGATCAATTGTATCAAGGTTACTGCCTGGGGATCACTGTATAGTCCATCCTTGATCCGAGAAAGGAAGTTAGAGTGCAACTGACTTGCTTGGCCTCCGCCCTCTAGTTGTATAGCATTCACGGCGCCCACTTTCCGACTCAAGGCATCGGCTACGACATTTGCTTTTCCGGGTTTGTACTCCATTGCCATGTCAAAAATGGAGCTGTTTTGGGGGTTTTTGGGCAAATGCAGCGAGCGATCGTTTTGCAGCGCTGCAGCTGCTGTTTCTTACATTTTTACAGGGAAAAACACACCAAAACATGGCAAAACAGGTTGCCAAGGATATGTACAAGCATGGGCAAGCGACGAACGGAACGTTGAACGAAGTTGCTGCGAGTGTGCGACGACCATTCGTGACAGCGTGTTTTGTCGTATTTGTATTATATATATATATATATATATACCGAGCGGTATATCGAAATGTACCACTCGGTATATTTATACCGTACCGTACCGAGCTAAACTCGAAACTCCGGTATGATACGAAATTAAAAACCTTGATTCTACCATCAAAAGCATATCAAACAACATATTAGACATTAAGTCATAAATAACATAGAATAGGCTTAATCATCTCATAAATCAATAAAAATCTAGAAAGAAAATACATACCTGTTGATTAAAAAGTTTTTCCTCTTAACCCTCCCAAATTAATTTCCTAAATTTGATCCAAAATCCGCAAGTCATTGCTTTGTTGAATTTAGGAGAGTGAAAATGTGAGAAAAAGAGAGAGATTGTGAGTGAAAACAAGTTTAAAGAGTTTAAAAGAGTGTGAGAGTGAAATGAATTAAAAGAAGACGGAGGAAAGGGTTTAAAGACCCTTTAGGATGCCTCCAACAGTCAAATTGATTGTTTAAAAACTAATATAAGTCGATAATGGTCGGTTTTGACTGTTATCGCCCGGTACAGGTCGGTAACGATCGAAATTTCAACCATTACCACCCGATACAGTCCTGTATCATCTGATATGGGGTCAAAATTTTGGTACCGCCCAATAGCAAACAGTCTGGGTGCCAAGAGGCTCTTATATTGGTATGTACTGCTTGTACCAGGCGGTACACATTGAAATTATAATCCTTGATGTCAATAATCTGAAACATTGACAAAGGTGGTGGTAATCCTTGATACCTTAACTCTGCGTACAGATATTTCTTGCTTTTTCGTGTAAGACTTTTAACTAACATTATTAGCTACCATGCAGTATGAAGTGTTCCACATGAAGTTATATACTTGCAGTGGATCATATTAGGAGAGTTTGAGCATGAAAAGCTTGAAAAATACTTTAAATTTTTTCATAAGCAACACAATCTGAAACATGATGGGGTTGATGTGCTTGTAAATTATTAGATTCTAATGCCCTAGCAAATGGATGTGCTTGATATTTTCTGGATTAGGCTTGATCTCTGACATTGGGGTGAGGTAGTCTTGAATACTCTATAGTTAATTGTAAATTGTACAACGAAGTCGCGTGAACTAATGCACCTTCAAGAAACATAATTTTCTCATGGCCCCTCAAGTGTACAATCTTGGTGAGTTCCAAAGAATGTTGATTAGATATTGATAAAAAAACATTGATTCCATTGATCATCCTGGCAATGGGACTTATGCCGACAAATCCTGGCATACAATGATCTCTTTCTTGCCTGTTGCTTTGCCCTTATGCCCATGCAGCATGAACCAAAAATTGGCTGTCATAGAGTAGCACCTTCTTCAGAAGTCAACAGAAACATGCTCATACCTTTCTAGCATGGTATGTTTTGATCCATGCCAGCATGCCGCTTGACACAATAATCCTTGAACTTTTGATTGTTATTGTAGCATATAGCAACTGCATAAAGGTGTAATAAAGTCTTGCTACCTGGGAACACATGTTGGTACTTGGTTAAACCTTCCCACCTAGAGAATTAATTAAGTTTGAATAAAAATTGAGGATCTTCAAACCAAATTATGATGAAGTGAGAACAGCACTAGAATCATAATGAAAAATACAATTTTTTTCGATTAAAAATACGACTAGCTTATGTACAAATCACTAGACATGACTTAAAACCAAAAACGTTACAACAACTAAAGGATCCAATCATGGTTTGTCTTACCGGTCTGCATCAGTGTACCAACTGACTATGGGTATGCTACGTACTAAACCATACCGATGCACTGACACAGTATGGTGAGATATACCAACAAATCGGTATTTACCGCCCATACCAATCCCCTATTGGACTGGTATATATCACCCATATCTAGCGATACACCACGGTATGGCAAATCTTGGACCCAATAGCTAAACCAAGTTAAACCAAGACAGTCTACAAGTATTTCTCATGAAAGTTAAAAGATCCATTGTCTTATATGGTTAATTGCCAAATGCCTATGTTTTTCTTGCCGTGTTGATGTGTTCCTTGGAAGGCATGAAGAGGTTTGGGCATTATTTGCAATGTATATATTTATTGTTTCTATATATACTCATGATAAGTTATATCCAGTTATATATATACTCATGATAACTTGCTATATATACTCATGATAAGTTATATCCAGTTATACATGTTGTATTGTCATGTATTGAAGTTAAAACATTTGGTGTTTATTGTTTCTATCAAAAAATTCAACAATTAAACCAAGTATTTTAGTTGTCTTCAAGTTCATAGATGAAAGGGATACAAGGTAATAAAACAATTGCAAATTTGAAATATAAGGAAATTGTTGGTAGCTGTTGAAAGCTTATAACCTTAGTGATCACCAACAAAAGGTCCAAGAGTTAGGAAGGAAAAAGTGGCTTCCTAAAACTCTGCACGTTGAGTGGCACACTTGATTTTTTTCCTTTACCTACCTTGTATTTATTATTCAAGGGTGTCTCAAATTACCACCTATCGATGCCCATATCAATGTGTTCCTCAAGACCTTTTCTCCACCAAATTATTGTGGAGGCTTGCTGCACTGTGAAAACTAACTCAACTAAGCATTGCAGTGTTAATTTCCCCAATTTGGCAATCTATTGACAATATAAAGGATTGCAAAACTGACAAATTACATTGCATCATAAAATGTCCTTGGCATCTCCCAATTTGATCATGTCAACACTCTCATCAATGCCTTCTCGTATGATGTGATCCAATCTTCCTCATTTTATAATGCATCTTTAGAATTCCATCTTTTCTTTGACCTGGAAATCCTCTTCCAACCACCAAGAACATATTGTTCATAGCTCCATTAGTTTAGAGAAGCAATTGTGGTAGTTAACCAAGTCAAGATTTTCGTGAAGGATCTTGTGGATCAGCATGGCTACGGCTTTATTTTTCCTGAAAAAAAATGTATTGATGAAGCAAACGTGTACAAATGAAACCTCTAGCATCAGAGTTCAGAAGTGTGAAGAGTGGTGTAGGCCACTCATCCTTCCACAAAAGAAATTGTTTAGAGGATCTAGCTAACCAGTTAGCCACCTTTCTGGATTCTCTATACACATGACAAAGTTTTACATTAGAAAACTGGGTATTAAAGGCAAAAAAAATATTTATGATTTGCCACGGCAGTGGAGATTTGTGCTGTAATAGATCAATAAGAGTGGAGGAATCAGATTCAATGATGACTCTCCGCACAACCTCCTTCAAACAAACCTCAAGTCCCTGTTTCAAAGCCAAAAATTCACAGATTAGTCAATTTTGATATTGTGTATAATTGCAGCCTGCAAAGCAGCAGTTCCCAATTTCATTTCTTAACGCAAATCCTGTTTCCCCCTTGTTAAGGTCATGGTTCCATGAGCCATCAACATGCCTCTTGTTCCACCTAAGAGGAGGGAACTCCCATTTCACTTGCAGTTGACATATCCTTTTCCTACCATCAGAAAAATGAGAAATATCATAAGTGCATGCAACAGCCTTATAAACCGGGCTTAAAGGTTTGCAAATTACATGATTATGCATTGCGTCATTCCTAACTTTCCAAATAAACCACAAACAATTAGCAATCAAAGCTCTCAAAACACAGAATAGGAGCAGCCATCAATACTCTCATCATTAAGCCATCCCCCATTTGGCCAATTGTGCAAGTAGGAAAGGTAATATGCAAGTGGAGTTGAAGGAGGTTCCAAACCATCATAGAGAAGTTACACATGCAAAAGACATGGTTGATTGATTCAAATTCCCCACCACATAAGAAACATGGTTGTTGTTCCTCTATATCAAGACTTGTTATCCAATCAGAAGTAGGGAGGCGATGATGGCAAAGCTTCCAACAAAAAGTCTTAACCTGTGGCATAGTTGGGAGACCACAACAATCACCACATGTCCCATAGTACTGCAGGAATAATATTATCAAGTATTAGGAAATCATAAGCAGACTTAGAATTTGCCTTTCCAGAAGGATGTGGCATCCAAATCCAAGTATCCTGATTCGGGGAAAAAGAAGTGTCAATGGAGAAATCCTGGTTTCTCTGTTAAGAACTATAAAAAACTTGTGCAGATATAAATGACCATTGAAAGGATAAGGAATCTATCTCACCAACTGCATCTCCGAGCATGTCTAAGAATTCATCCAATGTTTCATACAAGGTCCGCAATATCGTACCGATGTACCGAGAGTTCACCGGTGCGGTACGGTACGATGTACCGAGCGGTATATCGGGGCGTACCGAGCGGTACACTTAATTTAGGTGTAAATTTCTCCGAAAATACCTAAAAATAAAAGAAAAAGGTTAGGATAGGGTTTTTAAGTTAGAAATAAATATAGTAATACAATAAGTTTAGCAAAATCAACGAAAATTAGGTAAGAATAGTATCACATATCTTTTTTTGGACTTTAAGGACTAGTCTTGTGCAAGGTTGGTATTTCAGTCCATTCCAGATTGTCCTTCTGTAAATATTGAAATATCTATAGAAAAATTATTTGAATTGTTAGACTATTTTGTTACAATATAAACTTAAAATTCAAATGAATTAAATAATCATATATGTAGATATACCTGATTATTAATTCTACCACCAAAACGAACGACGTGCCTCCATGGGTGGTCGATCGGGGTCCTCGATCTTATACATCTACATATCAATATGATATGTTTGTTGGACCCAATCATGAAATTAATCCCACGACATAGTGTATTGATACACTGTATGCCATTGGTGCATCAATGTGGTGATGATCGTAGGTTGATCGTCATGAATCACATTTGTCCGAGGCAGCTCATGAGGCATATATTGATGAATGTCAAAGCTTCTACTTTCGCTACTGATCTGCTGCTCTGTATCATGCTGTTGCTCGGAGAAATATGACCAACTATCACCATACTGTTGTTGGTTATATGATTCTTCATAATATGACGGCTGTGAATACGATGAACTTCGTTCTATGTCTACATCATGTAGGCTCTGTCGTATCTACTCAAATTCATCCACTGGTTTCCCCTTCCCCTTCTCCTTCCGCGCATAAACTTGATGAGAACCTTGTCGAGTTCCATGATCTGAATCTTGGGTGGCATGTGTAAAATATTACTCCTCGGTCCATGCACCACCCTTAAGTTGTGTAGACGAGACCAACGATTGTCCGACATCGCCGCCATCATCCGTCGAGGCACTACTGTTCGTGTTGTTGTCATGTCTCTAGACCGAGTGAGTTGCTGAATGCGATTATGAAGGTGTCTTGTCACCTGACTCGATTCTTTCCAACGATACGACTGATGCTACTACCTTCCCCTTTGCCTTTGCACGTTGGGCGGACGACTGTGATTGTTGGGTGTCTGTAGTTCCTCGAGCAATTTGACTCGATGAACTCCTGTCATGTTGTGATCGAGGGGGACTTGTCACCTGTTGATGTTGTGCTTCTTCTTCTTCTTCTTCTATTGCCTCGGTAATAAAACGTAAAGGACGCTGAGGATCTCCCGCCTCATCAAGTAGAGGATCCTCTTGGTTCTCTACTACTTCAACCCAATCTAACATCGGCTCTGAATCTTCGTTGTAGAATTGGAGGTCAATTGGATCAATATCTGGTTCCTCTGGCTCCTTATCCAGCTCAGCACATTGTAACTTTAGTCGCATATTATAATGGACATATACTAGTTTCTCTAACCGTCTATATGAGAGTTTGTTGCGGATCTTTGTGTGAATCAATGCAAATGTTGACCGATTACGTTCATAACCGCTAGATGTTGTCATATGTGAAAGTACACGAATGGCAACCTTCCTTAAATGTGGTGCATCCCCTTCAAATTGTAGCCACCACTCGATTGCAAAAAATATAAATAAGATTTTATTAGCATAACAAATAATTAACATCAAATATAATTGATAATTGATAATCAATATATGTAACTTTTCCTCACCAGGATCCATAGTGTAACGACACGATACTGCTACAACATCGGAGAATGAACCAACTGTTTCTCGAAATAATCGACCCTCCATAAGAGCATCAACTGCATCGGTAGTGTTTGGCAAGAGCTGATATATAATATTTCATAGTGCTGTTAGTAAATCATGTTGCGTTCCGAGAGCATACCGATATTGAATTGTCGGGTTTAGATAATACGCTGCAAGACATAATTTTGTTAGTATGATTTTTTATTATATAAAAAATAAAAAATTAATTTATTCTGAATATGAATTTACCTGCATTATAGATATCCTAATCCATATGAACTGCGGTCCGATGATCAATGATCCGTATATATTGGTCGGCTTTAAAATCATCCTTGAATGCTTTCCTGACCTCATCTCTTGCTTGAATCAGCATATATTTCAGATACAGTATTTGTGGACGCTTATCCATATCAACCTTTCAGAGAATAACATAAAGTGGTTCCACACCTTTAATGATTTCTACTGTGGTGTCCCAAAATCTAGAGGAAAGAATGGACTTTTCTATTTTCTTTCCATCGCTTAATCTCGAATATCTAGAATCAGACCACTCTTGTGAAGTGACCATTGCCTTCAAGCCATGCCTTTTTTGCTGTAATGACTTTAATGCAATATAATTGGTAGCAAACCGAGTGACTCCAGGTCGGAGTATCTCACCGTTTACATACTTTTGCATTAAAGCGTAGACCCAATGATGATTATATATAATCTTTGTAATCGATTGTGCTCGAGCTACACAATTTTTTACCGCGTCCAGCTCACCAATATCCTTCAATATTAGATCTATGCAATGAGCTGCACATAGAGTCCAAAATAATATTTTTCTTTTTTTCATTAATTGTAAACCGGTCTTCTTGAAATTTGCTCCATTGTCGGTTACTATTTGGACAACATACTGTGATCCGATCTCCTCTACTATAGTGTCCATCAAACTCAATGTAGTTTGCATCTTAGATTTTTTCAGAAGCATTAATTGACTTATGAAAAACCACTCTTCTGTTGCAATAAACAAGAAAATTGATGATACTCATTCTTGTTGTTCCTGTCCAACTATCACACATCAGTGTCACCCCATATTCGTCCCATTGCCTCATGGAGGATTTGATCCAATCTTTCAATTCTTCCACCTCCTCATCTAAATACACGCCGTAAATCTCCTTCGGTGTTGGAGGTTGGATACCCAAGCCAGACTTTTGAATAAAAGAGATCATGTTCTGATAATATGGACCTTGGGCTGTGTTGGCTGGAATCCTATGGAAGTTAAACCATTTTGAAATTACCTTCCCAATATCTCGCTTCTTTTCCTTTATGTATGCATCATCAATCCGTGTCTGTTTCGTAGTTTGTGGGAGATAGGCTTGCGGATCAATATCAATAATATCTGGTGCAGACCTCCTGCCAAGACCTCTTATAAAACCACGGAGTCCACTATGCCTCATGCTAATAGTTCGGCCTAACTTAGGAGGAGCAGTTGGGTGCCTCATGCTAGCCGACTTCTGGATTCCACTGCCACTGTCGTGCTCCAATTGTGAGTCAGGTCGTCGATGCCTCATTGCTTCATCGACCATATACTGATGCTCCAATGATGCACAAATCTCAATTGTGAGGTTCAAATCGGCTTCATCGTCGCAACCCTCATACTGATCATAAACTGGTTCCTGTGTAACCCTCCTATATTATTCCTTAACTCTTGCCTTCTTTTTTAATGTATCTTTCCTTGCTTGTTGTAGCTTGCTTTTAAAAAATTTATGAATTTCTATCGGAACCTTCTTGCATTTTACAACGTCCGGATATCCGCAGGCCAAATGCATCTTCACTTGAGTTATTCCTCCAACCCTGCCAATGTAATCACAATAAATACATTGCCAATGATGACGGTTCCCATCTAACTTTTTAGCATGAGACCAAGTGTCATCATGTTGCTGTTCCTTTGATGTCATGCTTCTACTAAATTTAAATCAAATAAATATATTGAATTGATCATATATCGATAAAAAATCACTAATCATAGCATTAAATAACTTTAATAAAACCTAATTAAACCTATTTTACTATCATAAATATGTGAAACATATAAAAGAAGCATTAGAGACATAATTTTAATCCAATATAGGTCAAATTATGATGAAATCATCATTAGATACACTAATTACATAATTAACAGTTAATTGCCAACTAATTACTTCTCTTTCAACACTATAAACATGTTAAATACCCTAATAGGTATTAAAGACATTAAATTGACCTACAATCGATCAAATTTTGATTAAATCATCACTAAAATGACTAATCGCAGCATTAAATAACTTTAATAAAACCTAATTAAACCTATTTTACCATTATAAATATCTTTCAATATTTAATATGCATGAAATATAAATATTTGACCTAATAAGCTTTTAATTTCAAATTAATCAATACTAAACACACTAATCATAATATTAAATATCTTAATTACTCTCTAATTAAAGAAAGAGAATACATACCTCTTGATTAGAAAGTTATTCCTCTTAACCAAATTAGCTTCAATTCAATTCACAAATCGATGTCTTATAAAGTTTAGAAGAGTTTGAGATTGTGTAAAAGAGTAGGAGAATGAAATAGAGTGAAATAGAGGGAAAGAGGTGTTTAAAAAGACATGAGAAAGGGCTCCAACGGTCAAATTGACCGTTGGAATACTGTTACCAATCGGTAACGGTCGAAATCGACCGTTACCGCCTGATATATCTCCGTATCGACCGATACGGGAGATATTAGGTGTTCCGCCCGGTAGAGGGCGGCCAGCGTCTGCATCAGTATCTCTGTTGGATCGGCACGTCACCGCTCATCAAGGCGATGATGTCTAAATCGCATACCATGGTTTCATATAAGCAGCCTTAAGTCGGTAATATAAATTCCTTATCGTGTGAACGGTCATTTATATCTGCATAAATTTTTTATTAATAGAGAAACAAGGATTTAGGTTGGGGCTTCTCATGCAAAATATCACCTTTCTTTTAGTCGTGAATTTCCCCCCATCTAATATTTTTGGCTAGATACTTTGGCGAAGCTTATGTGAGCTTTGCATTTTTGGTATAATTCTTTGGCTGTATGATAAGCAATTTGGTTGTTTCATATCCAATCACTAAATTGTAAGTGGTTATGGTTTTTGCCCAATGTTAATTTTGAAAAGCTCTTGTTTAATGTAGATCTTCATTGCAAGTTATTTAAGTACGGTGCTATCAATGTCTGCAATATCGTACCATATCGGAGTTTTGACACTTTTTTGGTACGGTACGGTACTGAATACCAAATGGTATGTTTCGGCATATCATTCGGTATATATATTTATAATTATAAATATTATATATATAAATAAATATTATATATATAATTATTATTTTTTTTCTCAGGAGAAGCTCGAAAAGTCAACGGGCAACGTTGCTAAGGCGACGTTGCCGAGAGAACTAAAAAAAATAATTTTTTCTATTAAAAAAATATAAAAACCGACGTCGCCCATGTGAAGTCGCCTCGGGAGACGTTGCCGAGGCTCGGGCGACGTCCATATTAAAAAAATAAAAAAATGATTTTTTTATTAAAAAAATAAAAAAAATTATACTGACCGGTAGCGGGCGGTTCGTGTACCGGTATTCTGTCGGACCGGTACATACTGCTCGTACCAAGCGGTATTATTCGGTATTGCTGACCATGGGTGCTATGTTCATGATTTCTATCTAATCTTGTTTTTGGCACTTATGAAATGCAGCAAATATTGCCCCAAAAACTGGTGTATTATTCTCATCGTCATTTGTTTGGTGCAAAGACTTGTGGAGAATTACAGTTTTGATCATAGAAACTTAAAATTTTTTGTCTAGAATTGCCTCAAGATTTGTGGACACAAATAATGATCTGCATGGTTCTTCCTGAGATTTCACCTTCCAAATAAGTTTTGTCTCCTCTGTTGAGCAGTGTTGGGTTGTAGGAATGAATATTACATACTTTGAGAATCAATCAACTACGATATGATCAATCCAAAGTAATCATCTTCAGCAATCTTGAGATAATATTCAGTTGAATAATCTCCTAAAACAAGGTTTCCAAGAGTCTTGCAAGCTTCTACTCTTTAGCTTACCCTATTATCATGTGAGACATTGTGGTCATCTCCTTTTCATGCACAATATGTAACTAGATGGTCCCCTTGCACCATGACTCCTTCAATATAAAAGTCAAAAGCATATTGTGCACTCCAAATAACAATTCATAGTCAAGAAGTCACATCAAGAAGTCACAACACTGGTTCCTCCACTTTGCAGCCTTTAGTAGTTGACAAACCCAAGGAAGGACTGCAACTTCCTCACCATTGGTGGGGTTCACTACTCTAAAATTGCGTGGAATTTAGCTTCATTCTTGTAAAGCATTTGGCTTTGACATGATGCCTCAAGGAAGATCTCTTTCCAAGAATATTTAAACTTCTCTCGTCTGTAAGAAATCCATCAATAAAAATACTTGGAAATCATTCAGGGAACCTTCATGATGTTAATTTGTTCTCCAATATCCAATGTTGATGGCAACTTATTTTGCAAATTCAGTGAAAGATTTTGCCCTCAAGTTGAACATCTTCATCCGGCTCAAAATTTTTATTCATGCCACAGGATAAGTCATGTCTCTTGATTCACAATGAAGTTGTGGTTGGTTCTATTGTTCATCATGGCATGAGTCTTGTTGAGTTGAATGTTCACGTGTCAACTCATTGTGGTTCTACTATTTGTTGCTTGACCTCCATCTCTTGACCTCTATGTGAATTCACAATCTGAGGTCTTACTACATTTTGATAGTACCAGACTTCCTTATCAGAGCTCGAAAGCCTATTCGACATATTTTTAAGGTGCTAGTTTAGCAGACTTTGTCAAATCATCACAAGTTTTCAGGATCAAAACTCACTTCAACACTGAATTTTTTGACAAAAAAAACCTTCTCTTACTACATTTTGCTTTTGTTCATCCTTTGGATTGTGGTTGATTTTGGTTTGTCACATCACAAGTGACGGTATATAGGTTTTCTCAAGAGTGAAATAAATCCTAAAGTAAATAGGATCATGAGACTTTTAATATCAGCCATGTTATGGTATGGGATAATGTTGATAAAGTTCAAGCATGGTACAAAGAATTGTAAGCTAGAACCCTTTGTTTACTGGCATAGGTTAAAAATTATTCAGGCCATATGTTAGTACATTTGGAATGGATTACCATGGCAGGTGTTAACCTTTTTGGTGCAATACATCTTAACCCATTTTGCCTACTTTGGTGCAATACATTTTGACCTGTTTTAACACAGGCCAGTTGACACAATACGTTGCCTCCTCCTTTTTGTTAATTGATTGCAATGTGCCCTCAAATTGGTTTCAAATTATTGTGAATAAAAGAATTAATTTTCTGCTGAATATGGTCTTTAAATTAAACAATAATCTGAAACCAATAAATTGACTTCTGCTGACTTTAAATTTATGGTCTTTAAATTTTCTGCTGACTTTGACTTCTTTTGCTCAGGCTCGGTTGAAACTTTGGACACATGTTCAGATTTTTCATGTTTCCATTTTTATAAATTGGAGATGTAAAAGGGGTTAAACAAAATGTGTTACCTTCAACCTCTCAAACTTGATAGATTTAACTCAGAATTTTAACCACCAAAAATAAATCACCCTGCACTACAAAATTATCCTTTGTTGATTTTGTAATTCTATGTCTGTGCAATCCTCTTTGAGATTTCTATTTGTCCTTACATTGATTTTATCTGTCATTTTAGTTATCTAAACTCAAGAGCCTGCATGGTCAAATAGTTAATTTTTCCTGGTTTTTTTCTTTCTTAAAACAGTTAGTGCAAGACCAGCGCCATTCCAAGCTGTCAACAGCTGCAGTTTTCGTGAAAAAGTTGCATGATATTGCAGGTCGATTCATTAGGTTTATTTTAAATCTTCATATATACTTATGCCTTATTATATAGTTCTTAATTGCATTTGTATTCATTCTCTTATCTTCTTTGCAGTTCAAAAAAGAGGTTATGTTGACTTACAGGAAGCCTCAACAGGGGAAAGTGTGCCATGTAGTTATGGAGCCACACTTCCAAAAGACCCATGTTGCAGTTTGCCTTCCAGTTGGGCAATGGCAGATCCTTCAACATTTTTAATTCGTGGTGAATCTTACCTACATGATCATCTAAAGGTAATGACTTCTAATTCTGTGATCAAGTTTTGTTTCTACCTACATAAATCATGTCATGGGAACACACACGCGCACAGATTTGTTTAGGGGACAAGTTGACTAACTAAAAATATTGGTGGCATGTTTCTTTAACCAAATAAATGGAATATGCAAAATAACTTAATATTGTGAACTGCCTATATAAAAATGACTCGCGATCTTGTTCAAACTTTAAGATACAGAATTTTGTTTTGTGAGCTGGTCCTGTGTGTTTACGAGTAATAATAGTTGATGTTTATTTGAATCTATTTTCTTGTCCAACAGATAAAAGCCAATGGTACCTTGATGCAAATGGTAGCTGCTGATTGGTTAAAATCTGATAAACGTGAAGATGACCTTGGTGGTCGACCTGGGGGAATCGTTCAGGTGTTTCTCAAAAACAAATATGTGGTGACCCTATTCTTTTGTTTTTCTATGCGATTGAATTAGATTTTGATTCTTGCAGAAATATTCAGCACACGGTGGCAGTGAGTTCTTTTTTATTGTTCACATACAGGTTAGTGGCTAAGACTGTGTCATATCTACTGCAGTGAGGAGAAAACAATAGTGAGACAGTAATGTTAAAAATAAGATGTAAATCTTGTCATGTGGGCAGGTTCCAGGTTCTACCACATACAGCTTAGCTCTATATTACATGATGCATAGTCCACTTGAAAGTGTTCCCCTCCTAGAAAGATTCGTCAGAGGTGATGATGCATATAGGAATTCAAGGTTTAAACTCATTCCATATATTTCTAAGGTATATATTTTGCAATATAATTGTTTCTATGCTGTTCTGTGTTAAAATCTACTAATTATGCAGAAGTTTGTTATATAATCTCTTTTTTCTCTGTTTGACTTACTTGTAGGGTTCTTGGATTGTCAAGCAAAGTGTGGGAAAAAAAGCATGTTTGGTGGGTCAAGCACTTAATATCAACTATTTCTGTGGGAGCAATTATATTGAGGTATACTGAGATAAACATGGCAGCACCATCTCTGTTGTCTGAGCTTTTGCATATTAGTTAACTAATCTGTTCTCATGTTTGACCACATTGACTATATACATAGGATTTGTCCACTTAGCTAATTGTAGATTATCCATGGGCTTATGTAAGCCATGTTCTTTTCTGTAACATTTCTGCAGTTAAGATTAATAAATTTATGAGTTTGGTGAATAAGTCAGCAAAGTATCTTCAAACAGCAGTAGATGTTTCATACAAGTGACCAAACTTCAATATAATCAATCCATGCTCTTTGTAATACTAATCCGCTGAAACATAGGTTGACCCTTGTGAGCAGGTATCAGTCGTTTGGATGCTTTTCGAACAGAAGAGACTCTTTTATGTCATTACGGTCGAGAGACTTGGCTAGCGTGTAACTCATTTTGCTGTCATTACTATTGTGAGGCTTGGCCAGCATATGACTTGTCAGGACTAGTTTGCAGGTTCTGGTTGAAGAGTAGATAAACCTCAAGTTGTTGGACTCCTTGGCTATGGCTTCAGGATATGGGAGAATGAGAACTGGAAATAGGATGAAGATATCTAAAGGAGTGTAGTAATAGATATAAACCTGAGGCAGCAGGAAAAAATTTCCATGTGTCCAAAAATTAATTTTCAGCAGATGAAACATGATGTTGATGCTTATGCTTTAAGCTCCTTATTGTTTGAAGTCTTAGAAGATAATTTTGACTAAAAGCCTCAGATAACCAAAAGGGAAAAATTAGTCTATCGTAATCATCTAAATTGCTTCTTTGGAATTGGAATAGGAGTTGTCTTCTTGACAGATATCTGGCTTACATAGACATATCTGACATGTACACGGACCCAGATGAATTCGATGTGGCATTGAGAAGCCTTGTAGATGACTTTTTGTTACTCCTTTTCCAACTTTTTACTTTTTGTCACAGATTGTCTATTGAACTACTTTTAATAGTTTCCCTTTTCCAACAGTTTCCCTTTTTGCCCACATGTTTATCTTCTTGTCATGGAAATGCTTCTTGATTTAAATGCAATTTACAGCATATATGAGTAGTCTTACATTGGATGGTTAGTTATCATCCATAACATATATGAAGCTTCTTTGCAGTATTATCATGGAGCACTATTATGAGATCAGCAATGACATTTTATGTATATGTACTTTCAGCTTGGTATCGACATTGGCTCATCGACAGTTGCTAGGGGCGTTGTAAGTCTTGTTCTTGGTTATTTGAGCAATCTAGTGATAGAAATGGCTTTTCTAATTCAGGTATGCATTACAAGTTAAAATTTTAGGTTGCTTAACCTGCATCAGTTGTTGCATAATTGCATTCTTGTTTCATTCCAACACTCGAACATACAAACATTCATGGAAATAAATTGGACATTTCACTTAATAAGGGGCATGCCAGTAGTCTAAATGAAAGTGCATCCTGGTAACTTGGGACATTTTTATATTCTTTATGGGCTTTACATTTAATATACAACAGTAAATATAGTGCCCATTTGTTAGAGAAACCACTATTATGTGTATTTCTTTGGCATAATTTTTCAGGATATTTGATAACTTTCTGGTACGGCAGGAACATAAATGTTTGTTTCAATATTTCGATGCAGGGTAACATGGAAGAAGAGCTTCCTGAGTTTCTTCTTGGAACTTGCAGGTTGAACCATCTTGATGCTTCCAAAGTGGTTCCGATCAACCCATGGTAAGTTTTATGAGTAAGTGAATTCATGACTTGAAATCGGCGCACTTACCGTGTTCTTTCCTTTTTCTTTTGCAGATTACAAATTACCTGATTATGATTCTTTCATTTGATAGAAGTTCGACATCGAAGCAAGTAATGGATGCCTCAATAGGAGGTGCAATAACAACTTGTAATGGTGCGAACAACTACTTTGTATTTCGTCTCTTGTTGACCGGTCGATTAGTTAGTAATTACTATAGAATTTGATCTTTAATTTGCAATATCAAAAGCACCAAAAGGAGCTATTATTTACATGTTTGTAAGTAATCTCGATTGAATGAAGCTAAGGATGTCCAATTGGCCTACTCTATTGAATCAACATCTGGACATGGCAAGTGCTAAGATTCAAGATAATTTCCAAATCTCTAAACATGAAAATAATGGCGCAAGAATTTTGAGTAGCATTATTCGAAAGATGCAAGTTCATTTGTTTGAAAAACTTTCTTAATAGCAACACCTAATTGACGCTAAAGTCCACAAAATATTATTAATTAAATGATTGAAATAAAACCTTAACTTATGTTCTAAAATCCTGATTAGATGTCAATTTTAGATGTAAATAATAAGAAACAAAAACTTAACTGTTAACATAATTGTCCTAAGTTCAACATTATTAGTTACAAATTCTATGATCGGTTCATGTGCATTTATTTACATATGAAAAGATGATGTACAAGAGCGATTCAGCTAACTCTCAATGTGCGATGGGATCATTCTCTGTATCATTTCATCTAAAATAATTATACTAAACTAAAAAGTAAAAAAAAAAATTTGATTGGCGATGCATACGACTATAATTTTATTTGTGTTACTTGCATTGTGCATAGGGAATAGAAAATTGATCCAACGTGCAAGAAACCAAATGGAAAGCAAACATGACTGATATAAGTTTTGGAAGAAGTCAAAAGAAATTAATTTGTATAAGCAAAAAAGTAAATATAACATAAGTTTGAGTAAACAAAATATAAGTTAATAGCAATAGAACTAACCAGTTTCAAAATCAATCAATTATTAATTGATAAAGTAGCCATTTAATAAATAACTCCTTTTTTTTCTGAAACTAATCAGGAACTTAGTTTGGCAGAAAAGGCATCGATAACATCACATTAATCAAAAATAAATAATAAAAAAGAGTGACCTAAGACTCTTGTGACCATCAAAATGTCATCAATATAAACAATATAATTTTATTAAATAATATCCGTTCTCAATTTCACCTAGTTATTTATTACGGATTGTAGGGTGTTACATATCAAGAACATAACCAAATAAACAATAGCACGCTATGGCAATTGAAAGAAAAGAAACATTGGGTAAGATATCAGACCACACCAATGAAGGAGCTACTCAATGGCGTTCCTTCAAACAATTTCCCCTGAGCACGTCTACCGAATCGAAAGTTGTCTGGTGTATCTTCACTCGTCATCAATGCTAATAATAATTAACACGGTTTAGACTAGTCAAAGTTGGAAAACCCAACTTTGGCTCCGTGTCTCCTTTCCTTCTCTCTCCGCGCCTCTCCCACTGCGGCGTCTTAATAGCACCATCGATAAGCTAGCTTGGCGCCATAAAACATGGCAAGAGTAATGTGGGGGTGGGGGTTATAACATCCAAGCACATGCAGCCACTTAATTGAGCCTTAACGTGCCATAAATCTCACAAATTCAAAGGTAATTTAGAACATAGATTTGGCCAACTCGAGCACATTTTCTCTTATGATGCCACACCTTAATCATTATATAATTGCTTCTAATAAATTTGTCGACATAAATTATTTTTCCTCGTTCAAGCAGAATTGTCGATCTCCTGCATCCATCGACAATAAGCGTATGTTTTGCTACAGTCTCACAAACATCTCATGTGTAGAGGCCTCGGCGATACAAGTCACGAGAAAGAAATCACTGCATGTGTTATCGTTCGTTCTACTTAATTCCCATATATATTTATATTTATATTTATATTTATATATAAACCGAGGGACAAGATCATGTCACCGACGCCATCGGCGGTGGATCGAGCGCGGTGGTGGTGGTGGCACGCGCATGAACAGGCGGCGGCACCGGGGGCGCCGCACGCGAGACGACGTCGGTCACGTGGGGTAGGCCTGCACACACCCCCGGGAATCTTTGTTCGTGGGACGACGACAGCCCACCCCGCATGACGACCTACCCGCCATTAAACAATCGTGTTTGCTTTCTGCGAGCTGCATGCACCCCACAATGAATATTGAAGCTCCGCTCCCCTTCTCCTTCCCTAAATGCCAAGATAAATTATATCTTGTTTGGGCGATCCCGATGCAGTGCGTTCCCAGTCTTGCGGCGCAAGAGTAGGGTCTGTGGGAGGACATGGAATTCTCGGTGGCCTGCACACAGAATAAGTGGGTCGAAGAGTGGTTGAGATGTCACGCGTTGCGTGAAGCTTCTCTTTTGGTAAAGCTATAGGTTTAAGGCCGCCACCACATGAAGGCTCCCTTTGATGGTTGTTGCGTGGCTTACCATTTGCATGTGCATGTTTTGCCTTCTTTATTCCATGTGTTGGTCAGAAGCTTCGGTGCTTAGTTATGTTGCTTGGGATGGAGAAGATGATAAGATGCGGGGTTGACTTTGTTTGGTCGAGTCTTTGCAAGGAGCGAAACAACTCGGGATTTGAACTCCCAAAGACAGCAGATTCGTTGGGCGATCGACGCTGCTGTCTTTGGATGACACAACAACAGCATCGCCACGTAAGCAAGGAGACATCTTCCAGTGGAAATCGCATCGAGGTCAACGAGGAGAACTTACTTTAGATCGACGGCCGGGATCGACCGAATCGGATTTGCAGATAACAAAATTGTCTGAGAAAAAAAAGAAAAGGTTATTAATCAAGCCGTTGGAAGTTATTAATTGTTGAAAACAATAATTGCAACAAGAAAAGGTCTCAAGACATATCCTTGTCATGTCCAACCATACATGCACACAAACAAAGGACGATGGCTGCAAATTTGAATTTGCCTAATTGGTAGGAAAAAGTCAATTGTACGGGTCGGAAAAAGCCGAGGACGAGCTATAGGCTTTATGATGTTGATGTGTTTGATGCTAACGACCATGAGCAAGTGTGGGAGATGACAGAGCAGTGCATATATATATATATATATATATATATATATATATATATATATATATATATATATATATATATATATATATATATATATATATATATATATGCCAAATAAACACTGTTGAAGTATCATGTCATGTCCGATGGGTGCCGAGGACTAATTATCCGATGGTGAAGATGATAAATTGGAAGCACGTTATTGGAATTTAAATTATTCTTTCACGGAATAGAAAAATTACATAAAAATCTAAAAATACATAATGTATTATTTGAAATATTTCTACTTATCAAATCATATATATTTGATGACACACATTTCTAATAATATCTATAGACATAATGTATTAATCCTAAAATTTCCCTTTTCTACTGCTGACACACATTTCACTATTTTTTTTCTTTCTAATTTACACTTTGTTTGATCACTAGGGGCAAGGAACGCATCAAACATCAATTCCTCAGCTTCATTTTGACACCAAAGCAAGGAGTCTTGAAGCACAATTGAGCTTCTCCTTCACCCTTCTTGTGTCTCAATTTCTCGCGAGCAAAGGTCAACACATCGACGAGTAGTCAACCAACCGAGATCTTAACGCAACCACATAAACAACAACCGTGACGGCGATTGACGACGACCAGACTTAGACACGTCCGTTTGGCTCGTCATTGTTGAACTCTTATACGGCGTCTCCACATGCTGCTACGCGATCACGCATCACGTTGCTCGGTGCGAAGCCATTAAGACGACGACGACTACTGCCCATCTGATGTCCGCTCAGGATCGACACTCGTGGCATGTCGGAGGCCAGCATGCAAAGCTGGCTCCGCTCGTACACGTCTTATCCCATAACTTAGCACGGCAACGCCAGCATGCAAAACTGACGTGGCCGGCCGACACAGCTCGTGGCCATCGGAGGCCAACCATTTTTCCCCAGATTTAACATCGTGGCCATCTTTGCTTCTCATGGCTGAACTCCCGCTTGCATGTACGAGAGATTGACTTGGAACGAAACCCAAGTTAAAGAAGTGAACTGTTTGGGTGGGGTTGTCCACTAACTTTGACATGCAACAACCTCCAAGCATCAGCACATTATGTAAGAAGGTCTTCTCCCATGGTATGCATGCAGTTGGCTAGCTTTTATACGTTTAGCTTAGCCACAGTGCGCAGTGAGTCTACATACACATCCCAGAGAATGATGCCTTTTCTTTGGGATGAAACAGGAGACTGACTGTGCCGAAGAGGTTACTACTCTTTGTGAAGGGCCCTCTCTAAGAAGACAAAGGACAAGCAGTGGGGGAGGAGAGCAGACCTTGTGGCTGGGGAAGAAGAGAAGCAACAGTGGGTTCAGTACAGCTGTCGGGAGAGATGGGAGTGTTGGGAAGAGGAAAGGCAGACAAAGTGAGACCACACATGATTTAGCCTGCATGCACTCATCTCCATTCATTTGCCAGTTTCTTTGACGTGGTGCCTTGTTCTTCCAACCAGATTGTACTGTACCAAGATGAAGTTTTAGCTTGAGATTATGATCAAAAAATATATATAAAGGATATTCTACACCACTCTTTTTCTACAAGGAGTTCGATCCGGATGTGAGAGTAGAAACTGCTGCAATCCTTGCAACGTCTTCCATTATTCTCCTGTGTTTGACATGGCCGATAAGAGATAGACTGCACATCCAATCGTACTGGGTTTTCATGCATTAAGTTGGCTGCTTCAGGGAGTAATCATGTCAGCATCCCTCAAACATGCTACTTGGATCCGACAACAGAATCAATCAGCTGTTGGTCGGACACGACAGCATATATCTTTACCTATCCCAACAATCTACAATTACAACAAGACTTATCCATACTATTAAGGATCATTCCAATAGGTGCCATCGAAACCAGACATAATCTTAAGGAATATCTTATCCTTGAATCAAGAAAGCTAGATTGCACCATCACCCTACATGTGTAACATCTGATTGATCTTTCGGAAGTAGAATGGCGGGTTATTGAGATACGGATGTCAAACCTCAGTGTTCATCTGTGATATGTGAAGTGAGTTATTGCACTTAAACCTAACAATATAATTAACAAGTACAAGGTTTTTAAGATGATAGCTTTTGGTTTGTATCTTCAAGATAAACACTATGGCTTTTTAATCTAGACTTTAAAGTTTCGATTGGCACCTCAGTTTATGAGCTTAATTTACGAGCAGATAAATGCAAGTGAAAAACTTGAACGTTGATTTATACAAGTGGGAATTCTAATCAACGGTTAGGTTATAGAATAACTAGGAAGAGAACCTGTGTGACACATAGAATAAAAAAAAAATCAGGATGATGTCGCATTAATTAGACAATTAGAGAAACAATGTCACGAAAAATTCGAATGACTAATTAATGCGCTAAAATTGAGGGAAATGGTTACACAATTTCCTCAAATTAATTCTTCAACCCAAGTCTATAAAGAAAAATGTACATCAATTTTTCACAGACTTAAAAATTGACATCATGCTACGTAGTCTGGTGTCAGCTTGACAATCAATTATGAGATATGGTCAAACCTTTCAAGAAACTTGACAACTTCTCACTGTGTTCATCCAGCAGACTCGAGTGTGATGAAGAAAACAACACGTAGTCCTCTGATGTGTTTCTGATTCTTCTTCAAAATTACTGCCAAAACTCAACCAGGTCTGCCGTCTCCCAACGTGGAAGGAAACGCGGATCTCCCGAGTCCTCCGGATCGGCGAGGAATTGGCGAACCGTCCGCCGACCAAAAGATCGGAGTGGTCCAGAGCGATGTTCCGCGGACGGTACACGCGTCGCACAGACGATCCTCTTGCAAGATGCGCAGCACAGGACGAACAGAACAGCTGATCCTGCCCCCCATGCCTCTACTGCCACTTCTACAGTGTCCACGACAGCGACATGACATCAATAGTAATTCTCTCGAGTTCTTTTTTTGTTCTCGGACCATTTCTTTTCACATACCCCCGTGGAAGATCTTAATTTCCACGGAATTCGTAAAACATATGTATAGGAGGAGTGAGAACAGTTCTAGAAATTCTTACATGTTACCCCTGAGAAGGGGTAACTACATTATTTCGATCTTGGTGAGAATATATATGCAAAAGTCTCATTCTGCTGTTCTATTTTTTACGGGCGGAGAGGGCTCTTTACATTAAGATCCGAGGAGAGAACGGTGCCAGTGCGGCGATCCCTTTCTCTCTCTTCCCTTTTGATTAGCAACGGATTCGGGGGCGATGCCCTCTGAATTCTCGCTGGAATCGGGTGGATCTTAGTCGGGAGAGGACGACGAAGGAGAAATATTCCCCCTTTTGCAGTGTTGTCTGCTGAATCTGGAGTTAGAAGGGATGATGCCTGCGGTTTTTGGTGGTGGATTTGTGCCCGTCTCGGGCCGTTGGAGTCATGGGTGAAGAAATGGTGCTATCTTGTTTCGAAAGTTGAGATTTTTCGGTGTCAGATAGGGATTTCGGCAGTGATGGACTGGGTTTTGTAGGGTTCGGGAGTGTAGTATCGAGGCGTTTAGTTGAGTTGTGGGGTGTCTGTTTCCTGTTCGTGCCTTAGGTTTCCTGGAGAAGGGAGGGAGTGGTGTTCGGTGGAGGTGACTCGGATTTCAGATTGTTGGGCTACTCTGAAGAAGTATGAGGACAAGTGGAGTCGATCGGTTCTCCACTTTAATCTGATTTTTCTGCTCCAAGCAGTTCTGCGCACCAAAAGGTAAGAAACTGATTCGATTTATTGATTACTGCGGATCCGAATGAGTTCTAGGTTTTGTTCTTTCTTTTAGGTATCAGAATCCCACCCACCTTCGGGGCTACTTTTGGGTCACTTTGTTCTTGTAGCTTAGGGATTCTAAGGCTTGTTTTGATTCCTTATCTTCAGGAGATCACGAAAAGGGTGGGAGTTTTTTGAATCTATACATCGGCTGGCTAAAAGGTGAGAATTTTTGGAATCTTGCTGTATCTCATGTTTTTCTTTTTCCTGGTGTAGTTCTTTCTATAGAACTTGTTCCTGAAACCAGTAGAATTTTCTTTTTCTTTCCTTTTTTCTTCTATTTTTGCAGCATTCTCTTGAAACTAGCTAGAACTGCTCTTTCCCATGCTCACATTTGGCAAATCGATGAAAGAATCATCAATGAAGCAAAGTGACAAGTGCCTGGACTCCCAGCTGTGGCATGCCTGCGCCGGCGGAATGGTTCAGATGCCGGCAGTGAACTCCAAGGTCTACTACTTCCCACAGGGTCACACGGAGCATGCCCAAGGCCTTGTGGATTTTGGGACCTCCCAGCGAATCCCACCTCTGATCCTTTGCTGTGTAACTGCTGTGAAGTTTATGGCTGATCTGGAGACTGACGAGGTGTTTGCAAAAATCAGCCTGGTTCCACTGAGACCCAACGAGCCAGACTATGGAGAAGATGATGGACTGGGTCTCAGTATAAATGGAGTTGATGTACAAGAAAAGCCAGCATCTTTTGCCAAGACTTTGACACAATCGGATGCCAATAATGGTGGGGGCTTCTCTGTCCCACGTTACTGTGCTGAGACCATCTTCCCGAGGTTGGACTACTCGGCTGACCCTCCGGTGCAGACCGTGCTTGCAAAGGATGTGCATGGTGAGATTTGGAAGTTTAGGCACATATACAGGGGGACACCTCGTCGGCATTTGCTGACAACTGGGTGGAGCACTTTTGTTAACCAGAAGAAGCTTGTGGCAGGTGATTCAATTGTGTTCTTGAGAACAGAGAATGGGGATCTCTGTGTGGGAATCCGACGGGCTAAACGAGGTGGGATTGGTGGGGGTCCAGATATCCAATCAGGATGGAACCCACCGAATGGGAATTGTGCATCTAGCTATGGGGGCTTCTCTGTCTTCCTAAGGGAGGAAGAAAATAAATTGATGAGGGGAAATGGCAATGGTGGTGGTGCTGGTGGGGCTATGAGGATAAGTGGAAGAGTAAGGGCAGATTCTGTCATCGAGGCAGCAACACTTGCAGCTAATGGGCAACCTTTTGAGGTTGTGTATTATCCTAGAGCAAGTACACCAGAGTTCTGTGTGAAGGCTGCATCAGTAAAAGCTGCAATGAGGATCCAATGGTGTCCAGGGATGAGATTTAAGATGGCCTTTGAAACTGAGGATTCCTCGCGGATTAGTTGGTTCATGGGGACGATATCTTCTGTTCAGATTGCAGATCCTGTACGGTGGCCTAATTCACCTTGGAGACTTCTGCAGGTATCCTCTTTATAGGTCATTAAAAATAAGATACATAATTTTGTTATCTATAGTGTTAATTTGTTTGTTCATTTTCTTTTATCTTTTACAGCTTATTCATAGTTTCTGTGCTTGATCCCTTTTTGTTGAAAACCTTCCTATTCACCTTTCTGATATGTAAACATCATTGTTCTGATCAATAACTTAATTGATGTAGCACAAGCTAAATTAGGGTTAATGTGTAATAGTTTTCCTTTTCTCCACTTCCATTCCCATACTAATTGTGCTTGTGATGTCTTAGTTAGCCTCTTTTCTTGTTTATGGTCCCTTTTCACGTGGTTGTACCTATGATTATCTGCTTGTTATTAATGTTGATTTTGGATTATAGGCATTACGTTTCTCAGATAATCATGCCACCAATGGTGGAGGCACCAGATGGAGTTTCTAGTTCTGGAACATAAGTAATGGCTATCTTGGTAGGCATGATGAATGAGGTCCCTTGAACATATATATTGATGTTTGATTTCTTTCAGTGTCGTACATCCTTGCTCCTAGTGGAACCCACCTAACAAAATTCACAAATTTACTGTAAAATTTGTTTCTGATTTGGATCATTTGGCAATGATTTATCTATTTATAAATCATTATGTTGTAGCACTTGGATTTCTTCAATTAGTGATAAGCCAATAATGACTTTGCATAAAGGAAGCCTCTTCAAAAGATACCTGGCAGAAGGTTGCTCATCTCCTTTGACATATAGTATCTCAGTAGAAACATCAAGCAAATGTCTTGTGCTTTCTAGTCGGACATAAAGAAAATTGATTTAGAATACGCCAGTCTAGGAAACAAGAAAAAGGGAAAAAAAATCCATCAAGGCCTCATGCATTTGATACCTCTCCTTCTCAAATAGTTATGTTGCTGCTTTTGACAAGTTATATTTTGTTTTCTGTAAATTTTCATTGTATTTCGTGTATTACCCAGAAATGTTTGCACTATCGTGCTTTGCATATACTAGAAATGAATTATTTGCTTTATGAGTTAAGACTTCTGGTTGTTTTTTCTTAGTTTCATTCTGTCTGTGTTCCTGCACTTCCCTGCCGAAATGTAACCGTCACTCAAACGGCCTTTGCAGGTCACATGGGATGAACCAGATCTGTTACAAAATGTGAACCGTGTGAACCCATGGCTGGTTGAACTGGTCTCAAACATGCCAGCTATCCATCTTGCTCCCTTCTCTCCGCCGAGGAAAAAGCTCCGCATCCCTCAACACCCTGATTTTCCCCTTGAAGGCCAACTTCCAACACCAATGTTCCCCGGAAATCCCCTTGGTCACTGCACCAGTCCTTTATTCTGTTTCCCAGACAGTACTCCTGCAGGCATACAGGGAGCCAGGCATTCTCAATTTGGTATATCTTTATCAGATCTCCATCATAACAAACTGCAGTCAGGTCTGTTCCATGCTGGCTTTCACCGCCTTAATCACACCGCTTCGCTCTCAAGAATATCAGCAGGTGTAGTCGTTGATACTCCTGCCATTGATAAAAACATCTCTTGTTTGTTAACAATTGGCAATACTTCCCAAAGCATAAAGAATCCCTGCAATGCAAAGCCACAACAATTAATGCTCTTTGGGAAGCCAATACTAACCGAGGAGCAAATTTCTCTGAGCAACTCTGGGGATATGGTCTCCCCTGGAGCCACTGGATACAGTTCTCCTGATGGGAATCTAGAGAAGACAACCAAATTTCCAGAAGCATCTGGTTCTGCAACTAACAAAAATGTGGCTGTGGATAATTCATCTTGTAACAGATTTGAGTGGTACGGGGATCACCATTCATCAGACCTTGGTCTGGAGACTGGACATTGCAAGGTTTTTATGGAATCAGATGATGTTGGCCGCACCCTTGATCTCTCTGTGTTTGGTTCTTATGAAGAACTATACAGAAGGCTAGCAGACATGTTTGGTATTGAGAAATCTGAGATGACGAGCCATGTGATTTATAAGGATGCGGCTGGTGCAGTTAAACTCACCGGAGATGAACCTTTCAGGTTAGGATTCCAATAACAGCCACAGTCAAGCTTTTAGAGTGTCCATTCTCTCTTGTGGTGGTTTTAGATTGTCATTTCATTGTTGAAGAACATTTATATGGTTAGACCATACTTAATCTGCATCCATCTTCCTTAAATTGGGTCTTTTGCCTAATTTCTCTGAACATTACACCTATTTAATTCTTGCTTTCTTCCAGTTGATTTCTTTGTGTTTGCCTGTTCAACCCATGGTATGGTTCTATAAGTGATGACTTCAACTTGAGTCTTATTAAGGGATCCATGAGATTAGTTAGCCTGTTTTAGTACACCAGTTCAAATTTGTAGAGTTTCATAAACTGTGTCAGAGATTTCAGTCTCTAATTGGTTGTAACTTCTTTCTTTCCATGGACTACATCACAGCTAATTGCTTTTTCGGTTTTCCTCCTTTCATGATGGTAAATACTTTCTTTAGATCCTACTGTGGCCGTAGCCTTCTGTCATGGGCTGCACTTTCAGTTGTGTTTATGTGATAGGAGGCATTCATTTGTTTAAGAAATGTGAACAAGTCTTTTCGACCTAAGAGTGTTTTTCTGATGAAACTTATTCTGGTCTTGTTGCAGTGACTTTATGAAAACGGCACGGAGGCTGACAATATTAACAGATTCGGGCAGTGATAACATAGGAAGGTAGGAAAAATTGTTGGAATTTACTGTTAAATAAGCATCTTGTTCAGTGTTCCTCCTTGGACAATTTTCCTTCCAAGTATTTTTAAGATCCAGAATCCAGTCTTATCTATCATTTTGTTTGAGATGAGCTCTCGATTGTTGGTCATTTATGTCAGATTAATTTACCCATGGGACTATTCTTTTTTTTTTCTCTCTCTCTCTCTCTTTTCTGCTGGGCATTGCTTTGATGCTTTCAGAAAGTGCAAGCTTTTGGATGTCCTTTTTTGTATAGTAGATATATGGAGGTTATAAACTGCTAGAGCGTTCATCTGTATCTTGGGGATTCATAGAGGTTGTGTCTATTTCTTTTCTTGATGAACTCGATAAGAACTTGGTTATGGTTGTTGTTGTTAGTTCAAAAGACAATAGTCTTATGAAAATTTGCCTTCTGAGATGTTGGTGTCTTTGATTGATTGGAATTGTTATTATTTTTGGTTTTCAGATCGATGTTACCAGGATCGTTCAGCGCAAACTTACAGTGCTGCAGTTGATTCACAAAGCCGTGGGGGGCTGCATGGACTTTGTTTAGTTGTCTGGAGTTGGAAGAAATACAAATTGAGTAGAGAATGCACTTAAACCCTTAATGCTGGTTGTTGCTGCTTCATTTTGTCTCGTTGTTTGCCAAGTGATGACCGACTGTTCGAGCTTTTCTTTGCGTTTGTGAACCTGTAATAGCTAATTAGCGTACTCTTCGAACTGTGTTTATCAAGCAAGATTAGCATGTTTGCTTTCAAGGACGTGGATGCAAATTGTCCTTATTAATAGCCATCGTGGATCTATTTACTTGCAACGTTCTATTTCATCAAATGCTGCTGTCGAACGAGGTCGGTGGCATTCTCTTCAATTGGCGACTGTGTTTCCTTCGTCCAGAGACCAACGCATTGTGGAGCTCTACAGAAGAATGTTTCCCATTGTCCTTGTTCATGAGCACAGTAACCAGGAGATGTGACATGAGGTTAATCAGCACGTAAGTCTCGTATGATAGGATTCCAAGATTATAATAATAAGAATCCATCAGACACACACGGAATTAAGTAGGAGCCATGTTGAAGACTGCACCGTGAATCCTTCCCATTTCCCGCGGCGCAACCGTAGGGATAGGGAATAAACTACTGCGTCAGACTTGGGGATCGCCGAACCGACACGACTACAATAACAAAACATATGAAATTGAATGCTCTTGGCCCGCTACCCGCCGGTCCGAACCGCACGCGTGGGACAGGTCAGCGACGCCGTCTTGCGGGCCCCGCCTGTCCGTTGACCGGGAAGGGTGGAAGCGCCGGAGCCTGTGGAGCGGCACATGCAACGAGGAAGAGGGAATTGAATCGGGGACATGGACGTTACTTCCATCCTCGTTTTTATTTATAGATTTCTATGTTTTGTAGCGACATCGTGATCTATATTTGTCTATTTGAGATGCACGCCACACGGACTCAAGAAATTGGCCGGGTGAGTCAAACACGCCTGGATTCCTGTGCACAGAAACAAATGCCACTTTGCATTCAGTGCCTTGAAACAACATGCTAAACCCAACGCACTGGCCTAAACCACCGCGCCATTGGCCTCCCTCCGCTCGCAGCACAGACCAAAGCTTGGGCGTCGAAAGATCCAACACGGCGAGAGGGACACGCATGGGTGCCGAGGCAGTCTGACATCAACCGTGTCCGGTTCGGGCTTCGTTCCCGGCCGACCGGTCCGGTTCCTGAGCCGTTCCGGTCCGCGGAATCTGCCCCCTCTCTCGCCTTCTCGGCTCCCGTAACGTCCCGTTTGGGAAGCGGTGCTGCCGCGGCCTCGGCCTCGGCCTCGACGGCAGTGTGACACAAGTCAAAGTTGTCGACCTGATCCGCGTTTGCAGCTTCGTGCCACCACCTCAAGGATATGGCACTCGTTTCAAGAAACCTTTTAAACTTGCTGTGATGTCTTTTCCCGTGTGGTCAGAGCCGAGACATTGACTCCGGAGCTCGTCGAACAAGATGGGATAAGGACCGAGAGAATGCTGCTTTTTGGAAGAGAGCATTTGGAAGGACCCAAGTGAGGTGGGGGGCAATTCGGAGTCGCCATCGGTTTCCAGCTTCTCAAACTTTTGTGTATAATACTTTTGTTTCTTCTGTGCCAAATTGTTCATGGAGAAAAAAAAGATGGCAGAAATAATAAAATATAGACCACCAGAAAAAGAAAATTACATGGTAAAAAAAGAAAAGAAAAAGAGATCTAAATAAATACTACAAAACTGAAAATTTTAAGATTATATATATATATATATATATATATATATTGGATGATATATTTTTTTGAGATTTCTAGATTAAAATGTGTTAGAAAGAATGCTAGTCCGTAAGTATGGGAGGACTCCTCATAAAGAAAAAATATTTTAAAAATTAAAATTTGATTATTATATGAATATCATGTGTGTTTCTACGATGTGAGAAAATAATTTGTGCTCTTCATAGAGAGGGTGACAGGGAAACGTATGATAAATTTTTTTAAAATTTATTTTAAAAAATGTAAAAAAGATTTATGCTTGAGTTGGGACAATTCAATAAGTTGCAACTGATCTCACTCAATAGGGAAGAGCTTGCTTTTGTCTGTTGATATAGAAAAGAAGTGTCGTATCATATTAATCTTACATCGATTGTGAAAGCAGCATATTGTATATTATTTTTAACCTATCAGATTATACCGCAAACCATAAAACTTAAATTGATAGATTGGTTTAAATCCAAAACATATAACTTAGATTGATTAAGGTATTAAAAATATTTAAATGTCTGAGATCAAAAGAGATGTATTAAGAGGAAAGTCTCAAGTTACATATAAAAATTTAAATTTTTGGATAAAATTAGTATATGACTTGAAACTTTGATCGGTTTGACTGAAATTTGTGACAATCAGTTTTATTTTTTTTTAATACATAGCCAAAATAAGATTTAAATATAAAACATAACAATCAAATATTGTATTATATTGTAGGCCATTATCATAGATGAGAAATAATCTATGATTCTATGTGCTTAACATAAACTTCAGGTTATTTAATCAATTGATAAGAATATTTAGTTCCATATTAGTTAAGGAGCAATGAAACTAAAGATTTATAAACCCGTTGGCCCGATCCATCATTGTTCTAGGGGGCCAATCCAATTTCATCATTTTTTTCAGATTTATTATTGATTGATGAGATAATTTATCGTATATCATTTTACCTTTGAAATCATTCAAATATATAAGAAAACACATATTTGTTGAAGCATTTATTTTAACCAAAATATCTCCCAATAACATGAAGAAAAAGCGTATTCAAGTCGCCTTCCTCTCCAATCACTAAGCGAATGGCATTTGGAGGATGTTTTGGGAACACCAAGAACTGTGGTTGGTTAGTTCTGGACCTCCTTTTTAATCGAATTCTATTCTCTAACGTGTTGACGTCGTCAATTCCGAGCTTTGAATTAAAATCTTTTGTACATGACGGTTTGATGCACTCATAAACTATCTTAAATTTGTAGTTTTAATTCTTAAATTTTTTCAAAGTTTATAAACTGTTCAATCATATATATAGATGAAGATTAATTATATAGTTCTATTTAAGACGGTAAAAGAGAATAAACAAATGATGGACAAGGCAGTCCACCAAGATCGATTTGTTTGCTTGAGCGGACAAGGCAGTCCGCAAAGCATCAACTTTTAACTGTTCAATAATATTATATTCTCAGATTGCTACAACTCGAAATAAGTTAGTTGATTTATGCATGATATAACTCGAAATACAAACACATGAGACTAACAATCCCTTTTTCATTTTTTTCCCCCAAAAGATAGCGTTGCATCAGTCAAGAAATAAGCCAAGTGCAAACAAATCCTTTGGTGGGAATCGAACCTGCATGATTAACTTGGAAGGCCAGAGGTTGTAGTCGACATTGCTTGATCACTTTTAACGTTTCTAATTCAAAATCGAACGTACAAATTTTGATTTCATCTGACTCCTTTACTGAAGATTAATATATTTCTAGAGAAAAAAATTAGATCCATAATATATAATATATACGTCAATGTTTTTGTCTGAATGTATCCAAAACTATAGGTTTACTAGATGATCTTTCTAGAGGAGAGGGATTATAACAAATCCATGTATATATATATATATATATATATATATATATATATATATATATATATATATATTCATCTTTCTTCTCTTAATTTCTTCAAAGCAACAAGAGAATTAATTATTATTATTAGTATTATTATTATGTATTGTCTTGTTTCGGACGTGATGGGTAGGAAAATTTATAGAGCTACTAGGGAGTTTTCTTTGGGTAGAAACAAAAGTAAAGAGTTACAATCTTATTAGATTGGATGAAGGATGTCGATCTCGGTTTGAGGGAACTTATTCTGGTTAAAAACTTCGAAAATGACATGGTGATTGACCTTGTTAATAGTTACTGTTAGAATTATGAGAATCTATCAACCACCGAAGGTTAATTGAGAAAATTATGAAATCTATATCCCCTCCTCCGATTACACTATCTCAAACATTGATGTAGATTCCTGAAGGATGATTGGACTAGTTGAAAGACGTGCATCTTAAGGTTCCCAAAATTAATATATTTGTTTTTGAAAACTGATATGGGTCAGTTTGTAAATATTTAAATTTATGCATAAATGAAATTTCAACGTGCATAACAAAAATTCCACGATATTTGAATTTAGTGATTTTGACTGAAATAACTTTAATTTAAAAAAGATATACCTCGATAAATAGATTCGGAGGGATTCTTTGAGAAATCTGAATTATCTCTCTCTCTCTGACTTCTTTACATTGACATAGGTTATCAATAACAATATCGTATTCTATTCTATGGGTGGAGAGAGAGAGAGAGAGAGAGAGAGAGAGAGAGAGAGAGAGAGAGAGAGAGAGAGTTTTGAATTTATTGTAACACAAAGGGTGCTTCTTATCAAGGCATCAATCTAGAATTAATATCTAACCATATATATCTACCGAAGAGTAACATTCTTTATCATTAATAAATATGACAATTCAACTCAGATTTATCTTCCTCATTGATCAATAGAATTTAAGTTATTTATTAAATCATCATTAATATCAAATGAATCAAAAAAGGTCATATGGGCCATATTAATTCTAACCTGTGCGACATAAATAGACTTCATGACTTAATAAATCATACACGTACATCTTTTTCGCATAATTATTAAGATCATCCATCATTATTAAGTAAATCATAAATGTGAGTCATGGTAGTCATCGTTAATTCGATATATTTCTTCTATACATCACAACATTAGTTTTCTACTTAAAATAACCCATAATGATATTTTCATAATGGTCCAATGATAATATCTTTATTAAAGACAAATCTGATCAAGGTTTGTACTACAACCATGCATACAATGTAAAAAATAGAATAAATCATAAATACACAAATGAGCTCAGAGTGTCAAATAATCATTCATGAACATAACATAATATTAATAATGATGTATTATTCATTCTTTTAACATATTCATTAAATACCTTGGGTGACAATCTTTTGTCTACATCATAAGAGCGGTGCTAATATGTTCAATTGACACTCTACATCTATGAAACTCATTTTTTGTAGCCAAACATTTTACTTCCATATGTTTAGTACCCCTTTTAATACTTATCATTTTTAGGATGAATACTATTGTAGAATTATCATAATAAATTTCCAGTAGATTGACAATGCTTTTGATAATCCTAAATCCTGAAATAAAATTTTGTAATCATAATCCGAAAACTATGACTTCAAAACATGCTGAAAACTTGACTTCTGTAGTGGTTGTAGTAATGATAGACTACTTTGCACTCCTATATGAAATTGCTCCTCAAACTTAAAGGAATAAATAGTCGAGTATTGATTTTCATATATTAACACATCTAGTAAATTCTGAATTTGAATATCCAATCACTTTAAAATTATTTGATCTCCTATAATAAGCATGTATTCTTTCATTCATTGTAAGTATATTAACATTTAATTTATAACTTTCTAATTATTCATTTTAGGATTACTTTTATACTTGCTTAATATTTTGACAGTAAAATTGATGTCTGGCCCTGGTGTCAGTTTGGGCATACATTAAGCTTCCCACGATATATGCATGTTCTCATTCTAATTCATTATTTGGACATTAAAAATTTCTCTTTTGAATTGGAACAATATTTTCATTTTAAATCCCTCAAAAACTTTATTAATATTTGCTTTTTGAGACAACCCTAACAAAACTTATGATTTATCCTGAAATATTTCAATTCCTATCACATACATGGCCTCTCGCATATCTCTCATTTCAAAGTTCTTAAGAGAGATATTTTATGGTTTCATATAATAAATCAAAATTATTAGTAGCAAATAATATATCATCAACATATGGAACAAAAAAATAAATTTACCCCTATTGACTTCACATAAATACATCGATCAACAGTACTTTTCTTAAATATAAAAGATTTTATAGTATTATTAAACTTAAGATAGCATTATTGAAAAGCTTATTTAAATCTATATATTGATTTCTTAATTTTACAGACCATATGTTTCTTCCCTTTAATTAGAAATTCATCCACATAAACTTCTTCCTCTGAATTCTCACCGAGAAAAATAATTTTCACATATTTTTGATATAGCTTTAAGTTATTAAAGTCATAATAATTCTAAAGGAATCTTTTCTAGAAATGAGTGAAAAAATATTTTTATGGTTAATGCTATCTATTTAAGTGAGACCTTTACCAACAAGTTTGATTTTATACTTTTCAATATTGTCATTTGAGTCATCTTAATAAGCTATTTAAAATCGATATTTTTTATGTCCTTCAAGCAATTCAACAAGGTCCCAAACTAAATTTTTATTGATTGATTTTAATTCTTCTTTCATATCATTGAAGTAATTTTTAAAATTTATACTTTTTGTGACTTGTGAAAGGAAACCAGATCATCATATATACCTAAGTCATTTTATAACTTTTGTAAACAAATTACATAATGATTAGGAATAGCTGATCTTCTTAATGTTATTGAGATCTTCTTAATGTTATTCCTTATAATTCACTTGCTGTAGATTCATAGGTGATAATTTTATTATGGAATGATTGATCATTTATTTATTGTTCTCGTACGTTATCAAACTGTTGAATAATTAAGAGAACAACTTGAGCTACTGATAAAGGTACTTCAATTTGAATATCTTGAATAACCACATTTCATGGTTCACCACTCATGCTAATCTCATCATTTCCAATAAATATAGTATTCTTAGTTTCTCTAATTTTTGGACTATAATTAGGATAATAAGATGTATACCATTTGGATTTTTCTAGATAGCCAACGAAAAATTCATTGGTCATTCTAAAATATAATTTTTTTTCTTGTAAATTATAATTTTTTACTGGTGCTGGACAACTCCAAACATTCAAATGTCTTAAATTGGATTTCCTTCTGGTCCATATTTCAAATAAAATCTTTGAAACTATATTATTAAAAACTCTATTATATAAATATTATGATATTTAATCCATACATCCACAATGAAATGGGTAAAGATAAATGATTTAACATACTCCTAACCATATCCATCAAGCTATAGTTATGCCTTTTTGCTACACCATTTGCACAGTGTATTGGGCACATATGTTATAACTTTCAAGGAATTTGACAAATAAACCTTGACATTGTTCTAATTTATTATACTTTTCATAATACTCACCACGTCTATTCGATCTTATAGTTTTTTTAACTTTTTATCTAATTACCTCTAAACCTGCTTAATGTACACCTCAAGGGGGCATCCATTCATTCATTTTTTTTATGCACAGATAAATGTAATCATAATTTGAAAAATCAATAATAAAGGTCATAAAATATTTTTCTCCATCAAAAGATGAAACTTCAAAAAGTCTACATATATCGATATGTATAATTTTAAGAAACTTTGAATTTTTTTGTGCCTTCTTTCATAGTGTGTCTTGTTTGTTTAAGCAACTTTCATCCAGAAATGACATTTATTATTTCTACGTTCCTTCTCATGGATTTAGGCAACTTTATAGGATTCGTTCTCATTATATAATCCTTTCTTTATGCTCTTTCTATACTTTCTTTCGAGTTTCTTTTTAGCTTCTGGATGACATACAAAATAAAGAGAGTGAGCCTCGTCTCCTCTTGAACTGGTATACCGGTCAACTCATGAACACTCCACTTGTCCCATATAGTTCAGGGCAAGGAATTAAGTATAAATTATACTAAAAAATTCCCACCCATATTCATCCCCAAAATCTTTAATTTTGCTATTCAATTTGTCATTTCAAGGACATGTTGATGGTAGTTAATTTGCTCATTAATGTACCATTAAAAGATTTGTCAGCAATTTGAGAATATTTTTCTATAAATTTTGTGGATTCCTTAGCACTAATAGTTTCGGAATGAGTAGACTTGATGTTACTTTCAATCATCATTCACATAAACATTAAGCTTAATCTTTTCGATCTTTTCCAAGCTTGATAGAAAGACTTTTCCTTTATCATTGCCAGCATGGAGAAGTTTAATATGATAAATAAGGAAACAAACGAAGCATGCGAAAGAAGGGACACAGGAAAAGATACTATAAAATATATGATAAAATGATCTCACATTAATGATTTGAGTACAGACACCATTGCATAAATCAGATTCTGACTTGCAAATAAACGGTAAATGCATATCAAAATTTTCCTTCGGGCCAAACTATAATATACAAATGTAATGATGCTTTTTTATATATCTCCTTTTACTCGACAATTGAAATATATTCAAACAATATAATTCGCTATCTTTGGATACACAATGCAATCTAGTGGAATATTATCAATTATCGTATTTATATTCATTAGTTACAAGAATAGCAGATTAAGATCCTTAAAGTTCTTATAAACCATAAATATCAATGTATCAATTACAAAGTTCACTATTATGCCATTTTCATTTATAAGAATCAACAAAATCATGGGTAATTGATTTATAAACTTTATGGAATCGATATTTATGTGATCTTAATGTTCGGCCACTTTAGCGACTGATAAATCACACAATACATAAATATCAAGTTAATCATAATTTGAACTCATGATATACAAAATAAAATCATAGTACCATAATTTAATTTATTACCGCCGTCAATGATATGAACCAGATCAAGCTAGTCAAGACTCAATCAACATTCTATGATTGCAAGAAGATTCTAAAATGGCCAACGTGATCATAAAGAGATAAAGACAAATTTGAAGACCTCAACTTGAAGAATAAAAGTCCATTCAGCTATGTTTACCAAAATTCATGAATTAGGAATATAAATGTTATTTAATGCATTCATTCTCTTTGTACATTCCTCATACTATATAAATGAGGTTGACTCTCAGTGTAAGACAATTGGGAAGTATAACAATTCTTCAACACCGGTGAGTGTTTTGTTTTTAAGTTCTTGCATGAACTTTAGAACTTATGCTTTTACGCTTGTGGCGTTCAACCCAAATCTTTGCTTTTCCTTTGACTTATCGGACTTGTTAGTTTGTGGCGTCTTAAGGGAATTCAAAGTGTTATTCTAGTTATTTTATCAATTTTCTATTGATAGGTAATTAGAATAGTTTCCCTTACTTCATTCTTGAGCGATCGCCTTGTTTTCAATTCGTTGGAGGGTATCAATTTGCATTCCATATGTATCATAGCTCTTTAGCTATCGGGGTGTATGGTTGCTAAATTGATGATTTCCATCATTTGGTATCGAACACGGCTCAAGTTTGAGGTTTGCTTATCCATTTATTTGTTATCTTTTAACTTTTCCTGTTCTCTTATCACGATATCCATAATTGCTATTCTTCCTTTCTTCTTATTCTTTGTGTTTCTTGTGCTATATTGTTTGTTTTCATTTTTCCCCTCACTTTACAAGAAGAAAGCAGAAAGTTAAAAAAATAAGAAAATCAAAAGTAAAAAAAAAGAGAGGAAATCAAAGATCAAAGAAAAAAAAGAGAGAGAGGAGAAGATCAAAGGTAAAAAAAAAGGAAAAAAAGAAAGAGATCGAAATTTTAAAAAAAACGAGAGAGAAAATCAAAAGTAAAAAAAGGAGAGGAAATCAAAGATAAAAAAGGTAAGGAAAATGTGATCGATGCTCTCTCTAGAAGGTGATGGAGGCTATGATTCGAGGGACGAATCCTTTTCGTGAGAAAGGGGAATGATATGAACCAGATCAAGCTAGTCAAGACTCAATCAACATTCTATGATTGCAAGAAGATTCTAAAATGGCCAACGTGATCATAAAGAAAGAAAGACAAATTTGAAGACCTCAACTTGAAGAATAAAAGTCCATTGATTTATGTTTACCAAAATTCATGAATTAGGAATATAAATGTTATTTAATGCATTCATTTCTTTGTACATTCCTCATACTATATAAATGAGGTTGACTCTCGATGTAAGACAATTGGGAAGTATAAAATTCTTCAACACCGGTGAGTGTTTTGTTTTTAAGTTCTTGCATGAACTTTAGAACTTATCAAGCTTTTACGCTTGTGGCGTCAAACCAAATCTTTGCTTTTCCTTTGACTTATCGGACTTTTAATCTTAAGGAACAAAGTGCTATTCTAGTTATTTTATCAATTTTCTATTGATAGGTAATTAGAATAGTTTCCCTTACTTCATTCTTGAACGATCCGCCTTGTTTCAATTCGTTGGAGGGTGTCAATTTGCATTCCATATGTATCATAGCTCTTTAGCTATCGGGGTGTATGGTTGCTAAATTGATGATTTCCATCAGTCAAAATGAAAGAAAATAAAGGAACCATGAGTTTCATGAGCGATCCAATATAAACAAAGTTAAATTACAATCGAAATCGATGTAAAACAACGTAATCATAATTTTAATCAATCGTCAGAGGAACAAAACTCAATATTGAAACATCATAAGTCCTACATCATGACTTTGATAACACGTGTGAACATTTAAATATACGCACAAATAAAATTTCAAGATGCGCAACATAAATCCCACGATCTTTGAGCTTAGTGATTTTCCCAGATATAAATTTTAATTTTACAAAAACATACCTCGATCCGATCCATCAACGTATACCTTCTTTGGTTTCTCTCCCTTACCCCTTCATTCCGACATATGTTATTAATGAAAATATCATATTCCGTTCTATAGTGACAGAAAAGATGCCTTCCATCAAGACATTAATTCATAATTAATATCTAATCATGTCTATCGTGAAGATGCACACATTCTTTATTATTAATAAATATGTCAATTCAATTCAAATTTGTCTTCCTCATTAATCAATGACATTTAAGTCATTTATTTTCTTGAAACTGGCATGTTCGATATTTTGTACCATGATGGGTAAATTTCAATGAGGTTTGATATTACACGATCTCACGGTATTGCATTAATTAATGTTTTAACTCGATATGTCGAATTCAAATCTGTTCTTATTTCCTGACGAATATGCCACATATTCATAACTATATACGAATTCGATTATTAAAATGACACACAATTATAGTTTCTGAATTCTGTATGGTTATATTATATGCAATATACCTTCGGTATTTACATTAGTCTCAAACATATTATGATTTCAATCCTTCCATCTTCTCTTAATTTTGGAGCTTATTTGAAATAGTTGTCTAAAACCATCTTATTTAATTGCTGCCTATAATGTGAAGCCACACAAATAACTCAATCAAGAAGAATTTTGAGTAAGCTGAATGCTGCCTGGCTCAAACTCGGGGTCCGACTGAGTGAGTTCCTCTATATTTCATTTGGTTAAGAAAGCCATCATCTCATCACCATTTATTCTAAATGAGGTTTGAGCTTTGTCTAACCAAAAAAAAAAAGTTGAGACTTCATGTGGAGTTTTGTATATCTTTATGTGTACCTTCAAGCCAGGAGATAATTTGTATGTAGGTTTTTGTTTCTTTTTGTTCATACGTAATATCATTATGAAAATTTTATTTAAATGTTAGACTTTAGTAGAGAACTAATCAACTCAACTCAATTAAAAGGATCGTATATGTTGACTCCAAAACTTGATTAAGCCTAGGAGTAAGTAACAACACAAAACTTCATATATATTTTTGATGCAAAACTATATTTTCAAGGATTAGATTATGTCAACTCAGATGACTCTCAAATCAAGGTTTTTGAGTATTTGAATTTTGGTAAAAATCATGTACCATCTCACCGAAAAATCAACGACATTAAGGTAGGTCTAACTATGAGAATGACGCTCTTCTTATCCTCACCACTTTAGATGGTGCCCATCAAATAACTCTTGACAAGGCTACCAAATTCTATGGTGATGAGTATGTTCTAAAAGGAAAAGGTTAATGAATGAAAGAAAAGCATGAAGATTGGACCAAATGAAGTGGCATTTATAACTTGTCCACATCATTAATTTGTCTTCCAAAACGACAAAAAATTAACTAATTTTTGTGCAAACACTAAGTTTACTATATGCACATTGTATAGGGGTGAAAGTGTATTTGTTGGCATTGTAAATCTAATCTCTCTCATGTCTTTCTTTAGAAAGTTTATTATCTTGAAGTGAAAATATCTTCTTTAAAAGCGACATTCGATCATCAACAAATAGTGCAACATGACTAAGAGCACCATTTGCTTCATTATTTACATTTGTAAATTCATGAACATCTGTGACATAATCGTTTATCTAATTTGGTAGTATTCTAATTTCCTCATAAGTTCTATAGGTTTATTGAAGAAATTTCAAGTATAAAAAAAATTATTTGATATACTAGTTGCTCATCTACATGTTCATTGATAAATCTAAGTTAAACAAATTTTCTTGTAATCATAATCAATTTAAAAACGCTTTGTTTAGAAAAACATCATATTTTGATAAGATATGATTATAAATTTATAGATTTTGAAGGTGTAAGGTAGTTTGGTCGGTAAATATCTTAATAATTTATCCTTGTATATATATATATATATATATATATATATATATATAAAGGATAGGTTATTTGTATATATATATATATAATATATATCCTTATATATATATAATAAAGTATTGAATTTTGATGATGAAGTGAATTGATAGGTTATTTGATCTAATCCATATTATTAAGATAAATGTGTATGATTAATTATGATAGCAATGAAGACATAAAGCGAATTATCGGAGTCAAATATGTTGGGAGTTCAAGAGTCCGCCGGAAGTTTGAAGGATCGTCGGAAGTGTTGTCGGAACCAACCGAGAATGAATCGGGGACTTACCGAAGGTTTCGAAAGTTCGTCGGAAATATCGTCGGAGGTTCGCGGAGCTCATCGAGAAGATTTGGAAGGTTGTCAAAGATTTGAGGAACTTGCCATAAAGTCCAGGAACATACTGGGAGTCCGCCGGAAGAAATCCGAGGGTGTGTCTGAAGTCCGTTAGAAGTTCATCGGAAAAAAAACTTGACGTGCCGGTTTAGTTTTTGCTTAGAATATATTTTTAATTTTGTAGTTAACATGCAATTAGGATTAGAATTAGGTGATAATCCTGATTAACCTTAGTAGGAGCCAATTGGGCCTTAATTGGACTGAATTGGGCCATATTCAAGGCCCATTTAGCAGTGCTAGATCGGGAACAGGTCCCTAGGTAGTCTAGGTGGTGGTATCACCCCAGGTCAATGGTGGTACTGCTGATAGTTATTACTTATCAACGGTAGTATCGCTTGACAAGTGGTGGTATTGCCAGTCCACAGAGTCCGAGGACCCTGTCAGCTTGACAACTGGTGAACTCGGGCACGAATGGACAGATCCCTAAATAGATTAGTGCTCGAGCTGGTGAACTCGGGCACAAATGGACTGGTGCCGAGCTCATGAACTCGGGCATAAATAGACTGGTGCTCGAGCTAGTGAACTCGGGCACAAATGGACTGGTGCCCGAGCTACTGAACTCGGGCACTAATTGACTGGTGCCCGAGCTGGTGAACTCAGGTACAAATGGACTGGTGCCCGAGATAGTAAACTCAAGCACAAATGGACTAGTGCCCGAGCTGGTGAACTCAGGCACAAATGGACTGGTGCTGGGCTGGTGAACTCAGGCATGAATGGACTGGTGCCTGGGTTGGTGAATTCGGGCACAAATAGACCGGTGCCCAAGCTAGTGAACTCAAGCATAAATAGACTGGTGCCCGAGCTGGTGAACTCGGGCACGAATGAACTAGTGCCCGAGCTGGTGAACTCGGGCACAAATAGACTGGTGCCCTAGCTGGTGAACTCAGGCATGAATGGACTAGTGCCCGGGCTGGTGAACTTAGGCACAAATAGACTGGTGCCCAAGCTGGTGAACTTAGGGATAAATGGACTAGTGCCCAAGCTGGTGAAGTCAGGCACGAATGGACTAGTTCCCGAGATGGTAAACTTGGGCACGAATGGACTGGTGCCTGAGCTAGTGAAGTCGGGCACGAATAGACTAGTGCCCGAGATGGTGAACTCAGGCACGAATGGACTGGTGCTTGAGCTGGTAAACTCGGGTACGAATGGTCTGGTGCCCAAGCTGGTGAACTCAGGCATAAATGGACTGGTGCCCGAGGTGGTGAACTCTGGCACAAATAGACTAGTGCCCAAGCTGGTGAACTCGGGCATGAATGGATTGGTGCCTGGGCTGGTGAACTCGAGCACAAATAGACTGGTGCCCGAGCTGGTGAACTCGGGTATGAATGGACTGGCGCCCGAGCCGATGAGCTCGGGCACGAATGGATTGATTCCCGGGCTGGTGAACTCATGCACAAATAGACTGGTGCCCGAGCTGATGAACTTAGGCACGAATGGACTGGTGCCCGAGCTGGTGAACTCGGGCACAAATGGACTGGTGCCCGGGCTGGTGAACTCGGGCACAAATAGACTGGTGCCCGAGCTGGTGAACTCGGGCATAAAGGGACTGGTGCCCGAGCTGATGAACTCGGGCACGAATGGACTGGTACTCAAGCTGGTGACCTCAAGCACAAATGGACTAATGCCCGAGCTGGTGAACTTGGGCACAAATAGACTGGTGCTTGAGCTAGTAAACTCGGGCACGAATGGACTAGTGTCCGAGCTGGTGAACTCGAGTACAAATGGACTAGTGCCCGAGCTAGTGAACTCGAGCATAAATGGACTGGTGCCTGAGCTGTTGAACTCGGGCGCAAATAGACTAGCACTCGAGCTGGTGAACTCGAGCACAAATGGACTGGTGCCCGAGCTGGTGAACTCGGGCACGAATGGATTGGTGCCCGAGCTGGCGAACTCTGGCATAAATAGACTGGTGCCCGAGCTGGTGAACTCGGGCACGAATGGACTAGTACTCGGGCTGGTGAACTTGGGCACAGATGGATTGGTGCCCGAGCTGGTGAACTCAGGTACGAATGGACTAGTGCCCGAGCTAGTGAACTCGGACACAAATGGACTAGTGCCCAAGCTAGTGAACTCAAGCACAAATGAACTGGTGCCCGAGCTGTTGAACTCTAGCGTAAATAGACTGGTGCCCAAGCTAGTGAACTCGGGCACAAATATACTGGTGCCCGAGCTGGTGAACTCGGGTACGAATGAACTGGTGCTCGAGTTGGTGAACTCGGGCACAAATAGACTGGTGGCCGAGCTGGTGAACTCGGGCACGAATAGACTGGTGAACTTGGGCACAAATAGATTGGTGCCCAAGATGGTGAACTCAGGCACAAATGGACTAGTGCTTGGTGAACTCGGGCACGAATAGACTAGTGCCAGAGCTGGTGAACTCAGGTACGAATGGACTAGCGCCCAAGCTGGTGAACTCGAGCACGAATGGACTTGTGCCTGGGCGGGTGAACTCGGGAACAAATAGACTAGTGCCCGAGCTGGAGAACTCGGGAACAAATGGACTAGTGCCGAAGCTGGTGAACTCGAACACAAATGGACTAGTGCCGGAGCTAGTGAACTCGGGCATGAATTTACTAGTGCCCGAGCTAGTGAACTAGGGCACAAATGGACTGGTGCCCGAGTTGGTGAACTCGAGCACAAATGGACTGGTGCCCAAGCTGGTGAACTCGGGCGCAAATGGACTGGTGTCGAGCTGGTGAACTCGGGCACGAATGGATTGGTGCCCGAGTTGGTGAACTCGGGCACGAATGGACTGGTGCCCGGGCTGGTGAACTCGGGCACAAATAGACTGGTGCCTGAGTTGGTGAACTCGGGCATAAATAGATTGGTGCCTGAGCTGGTGAACTCGGGCATAAATAGACTGGTGCCCGAGCTGGTGAACACGGGCACGAATGGACTAATGCCCGGGCTGGTGAACTCGGGCACTAATAGACTGGTGCTAGAGCTAGTGAACTCGGGCACAAATGGACTGGTTCTTGAGCTGGTGAACTCAGGCATAAATAGACTGGTGCACGAGCTGGTGAACTCGGGCACAAATGGACTGGTGCCCGAGCTTGTGCACTCGGGCACGAATGGACTGGAGCCTGAGCTGGTGAACTCGGGCACGAATGGACTGGTGCCCGAGGTGGTGAATGTTAGGACTCTAGCTATGAGAGTCCTAATTTAGTTTTATTGATAAGGGTATTCATGTAAATCCTATCTAGTCGATCCCTATTAAAGAGGTGAAGAGGCAGGCTAGGTTAGGGTTATGTTGCTTCTTAGAAAAAGAATCCTATTAGAAATAGGAGTCCTATTAGAGAAAGAGTCATATTAGAAGTAGGAGTCCTATTAGAGAAAGAGTCCTAATTAGAAGTAGGAGTCTCGAGTAAGAGTCCTATTAGGAGTTGGGGTTTAGATACCCTATAAATAGCTATGTATTCGCCCTCTTTTCATCAAGGAATAGATCAATCTTTTAGCATCCTTTGAGCAGCAACTTAGAGAAAGGAACCCCTATAGAGTTCCAAGCAGGTCGATCCCCTATAGAGATCAACCCCAAGCTTAGAATCTGCAAGGGTTCTACCACTTGGTATCAGAGCAACGTTCTTGGCATCTCACTGCCCTTCCACAGCCATCCACTAGCCCTCCACAATCGTAAAAGTAATTCCCACAATTGCTTAGAAGAACATCGTCGAATTCCACCGTCATCTCCACCACCGCATATCATCCTTTGATCTTCCCGTGAATTACAACAGGTTTCGGTTATCTACCTTACTGCTGTTGTAATTTATTTATCCTTATTAAAAAAATCTAAAAAATTAATTCCTATATTGCTGCATAAACTTTTTGTCGTAAAGTTTTCATCTCTACAACGAAAGTTGCACTGCAAAATTTTAACCGCATAGCACTGTCTTTTTAATCTTGCTACTATGTTTTTTCTATCCAAATCTCTACGAAATATTTATGACAGCTTTGAAACTTCCCTAATAGTGGTTTTCCCTTTGGTTTTGTTGAAAAATTCTCAATATAAACCACTTATCTTTTATGTCCAAACTGCTGCACTTTAGACGTAAAAATCTGCTATAGTATCTCTCCGTGATCCTCAATTTTGCTGAACCTCTTGTTGTCATTTCTTTCTACAAAATTTATAACAATATTACCTCCCCTTACCAGTAGATTCCCTTTAAGTTTTGCTTGAATCTCTGTTGAAAATTTCTGAAAAAAAATTGCATCTTTACTGCTGAAATTTATTCGGCAAAAATTCTGGTGCTGCACCTTTGTCCTTTTTCTCCTCCGTAACCTACCAAACCCTAGCCACCTTACTGCCACCAACCAAGACATCTTTAGGGCATTCATCTAGCTTTAAGATTCAGCCATCATAACCTAGTTTCATAACCCTAACAGCATCAAAAATCGTAGCCCAAAATAGTAAAACCATTACAGTCGAACCCTTCTATCACCGATCTATTATCCGAACCTTCCACCACCCCATGCCATTAACCCGTCAACAAAAAAAAAGACAAGGGCATCTCTGATCTACTAGCATATGCTATAGCTTTTCAAGATCCAATTGATGCCAAATTTGAAGCATAAGAGTCTCGGATTGAATCACAGCTTGAATCGCGCTTGGAAGACAAATTACGTGCTTTGTTTGTAGAATTTAGAATTGGATAACCATCGAGTCCAACCAAATTGCAGTAAGGAGAGAATTCAGAAAGGACCCTAGAGAAGGAGGGACAACCCTTGGACATGCTTCAGCCATGCATGAGGGTGGACTTCCCACGATGGGAAGTAGACCCGACGGGGTGGATTTCACGTGTCGAACGTTTCTTTCGCTACTATTAAACGTCGGATAATGCTATGGTGGAGATTACTGTCATCCACCTTGAAGGAGATGCTATTCAATGGTACAATTGGCTGGAATATAATCATGGGGTTCCGACGTGGAATCAATTTAAGAGTGCACTACTAAACCATTTCGAACCTACGGAGTATAAAAATATCGATAGACAACTCACAAAGATTCGACAAACCTCTACGATTTAAGAGTACCAAACCAGGTTTGAGAAGCTATCCTACCTTGCTCGTGATTGAACTGATCATCAATTATTAGGAACATTCATCAAAAGACTCAAGCCAGAGATAAAATGAGAAGTTAAGGCGCGACAGCCCCGTACCATGATGGCTATGATTTCTTTTGCCCGAATACAAGAAGAACAGGTCAGCCAAGATGCTTAGAGGATGAGAACCACTCCTAGACCCACAGCATATAAACCTCCTTCTGCTCCCAGCCATCCTTCACTGCCAAAAAAATTGACAAGAGAAGAACTACATAACTGATCAGCAGAGGGTTTGTTGGTATTGCGACGAGCCGTGGAACCGCGATCATCGCTGCAAAAGGGGCCGCCTCCTACTGATTGAACCTCTTGAAGACATGGAGGAGGAGGTCTAGGAGCATGAGGAAGAGGTCATGGATGAAGAACAACAACCAATTGATATTACGATGTATGCCCTTGTCGGTTACGCGAACCCGCAAACAATGAAAGTGGTAGGATTTCTGAAGCAACAATCGATCACCATTCTTATTGATACCGGGAGCACTAATAATTTTATGAATAGCAAGGTTACTGTCTGGATGACCTTACCTATTGAGAATGCAGCAGGTTTGATGTTAAGGTCATAGATGGACGAATTTGGAAGTATGATCGTAGGTGCCCACGGGTGAAACTGTTGCTACAGGAGCAAGAGATAATTGCTTTTTTTTTTCCTCCTCCCTCTTGATGATTATGAGGCCGTGCTTAGCATCGAATGGTTAATGACATTAGGTGATGTTTCCTGAAATTTTTTGAAATTAATTATAAAATTTTATAGTAAGGGGAAACAAGTGATACTGTGCGGGAAACGTGGGGTGACGTAACGACAATTTGCACACAACAAATGGAGAAAGTTTTGCATAAAGCATGCAGCTGTTTTTTAGTACAACTTGAGCAGCAATCTAAGGGAGAGCCAACCGAATTTGAAGATCCAAACCTACTTCCATTGCTTGCTGAATTTTCAGATATATTTGATGAACCACGCAGCCTACCTCCTAACCGCCGGCATGATCATCGTATACTAATTCTTCCAGGCAAACCTCTAGCAAATACTCAGCCATATCGGTATCCATATCTCCAAAAAGATGAAATAGAAAGGATTGTAAAAGAGATGCTTGAAACATAAGTTATTCAGCCAAGTTGCAGCCCCTACTCTTCACCGGTGCTTCTCATACGAAAGAAAGACAGAACATGGCGAATGTGCGTTGATTACCGAGCTCTCAATGGCATAACCGTCAAGGACAAGTACCCTATTCCAATAGTAGATGAGTTGCTTGATAAATTAAAGGGAGCACGAGTCTTCACAAAATTGGACCTTCGATCCAGGTATCATCAAATACGAGTGTGCGAAGAAGATATACCGAAAACTGCCTTTCGAACGCACAACGATCACTACAAATTTCTGGTAATAATATCCTTTGGTCTCACCAATGCTCGCTCCACCATCTAGAGCCTTATGAATGATATTTTTCAAAGTTATCTTCATAAGTTTGTGATGGTTTTCTTCGACGATATCCTTATTTATAGCCCTTCTCTTGAAAGTCATGTTCAGCACTTACGACTTATTTTGACGATTTTACGAGAACATGTTCTTTTTGCCCAAAAAAATGAAGTGCAGCTTTCTTCAACAAAAGGTGGAATATCTTGGGCATATCATATTAGAGGAAGGGGTGGCAGTGGACCCCTCTAAAATTGAAGCAATGCAGAACTGGCCGACCCCGAGGAACATAAAATCGTTGCGTGGCTTTCTCGGTTTAATAGGTTACTACCGCAAGTTCATGAAAAACTATGGAAAGATCAGTGCACCCCTTACTTCATTGCTAAAAAAAGATGCTTTCCAGTAGTCGGACAAAGCCACCATCGCCTTCGACGAACTTAAAGTCACAATGATAACAACGCCCATACTAGCGTTACCCAACTTCAACAAGATTTTTATTATTGAGGCCGATGCCTCCAGAGTCGGAATTGGTGCTATACTAATGCAAGATGACCGCTCCCTCGCTTATACTAGTAAGGCATTATCTCCTTCCCATCTCAAGATGACTATTTACGATAAGGAGATGCTCGCGATTGTGCATGCGGTGTCCAAATGGAGATCGTACTTGATCGGATGACGCTTTCAAATCAAGATCGACCATAAAAGTCAAAAATATTTTTTGGAGCAAAAGATATCTTCCCCCGAGCAACAAAAATGGGTAACAAAGCTTCTTGGATGTGATTATGTAACTTACAAAAAGGGGAAAGATAATGTTGTTGCATATGCACTTTCACGGCTACTCGAGCAAGCTGAATTTTTGACTGTTTCATTTCCGACTAGCGACTTCCTTGAGGATATTAAGAGGGAATGGCAAGATGACCTAGAAATAAGTAAAATCATAAAAAAAATTGGAGAAAGCACCAAGCTCCGTGGCTCATTACAATTAGAACTCAAAAGACTTGCGATATAAGAGATGCATTATGCTTGTGCTAAATTCTACTTGCATAAAGACCATCCTTCAAGAGATGCATTCTATACCTGCGATCGAGCACTTTGGGTTCCTTAGAACCTATAAAAGAATTAAGCAAAATTTTTATTGGGTAGGGATGAAAAATATTATTGCTGAATTTGTAGCACAATGTGATGTATATCAACGACACTAAGGGCTTCCCTCATCATAAGGAAAAGCACAAGTAAGGATGAAACAACAATATGATCAACACAAAGGTGAAAGAGAATTTTTAGTAGGAGATTGGGTTTTCCTATGGCTCCAGCCATATAAGCAAACATCAATCCAAACCAGAGCATTTATGAAGATTTCACCTCGGTTCTATGGACCCTACCAGATTTTGGAGCGCATCGGAGCAGTAGCATACATATTGGACTAACCTGCCAGCTCTCAAATCCATCCGGTCTTCCATGTATTATGTTTCAAGCTCAAGTTGGGACAACATGAGATAGCCCAAAGTCATCTACCAAATATAACTACCCAAGGAGAGCTCCAGACCCAACCAAGTGCCATTATTGATCGACGGGTCATGACTCGATGATGACGACTTGCTACTGAAGTGTTAATACAGTGGGCATATTAGGGATTGAACGACACTAAGAGGAGGGGGGTGAATTAGTGCAGCGGTAAAGAACAATAGATTTTCGACGATTTAAACAAGTTCGGAAACTTCGTACGGTAAAAATCATGTTTTCGACTAAAATCGATTTCGATTAATGCGTAATGGAAACTGCTTAAAGTAGGGAGTGTTTAGAGAGTAAGAAGGGCAATGATGAGTAAGTTGCGTAGCAAAGAAAAGGTAGTTTACAAAAAGGTAAATGCAAGAATATAAACGCAAACTGTTTTTATAGTGGTTCGATTATCCAACCTACATCCACTCCCGATTCCTATTCACTTGAGGTCACCGGCTTTCCACTAACTGCCTTCCTTCCAACGGGCGAAGACAAACTCTCTTTTATAAACTTTATTTACAAAACTTCCCTCAACACCTCTCTTAAGAACTCTTCTAAACTTTGGATGAGGGATTTCTACTTCAAATGATAGAGTTTTCCCTTAGTTTTCTTGCACACTTCTTACTCTCCAAGCAAGAACTTCTGGGGTATTTATAAACCCTAAGAGGATTCAAATTTAGAGCCTAAATTTGAATTACCTTGGCTTTTCCGGTGCTGGCAATGCCACCGCCTATCAGTTGTCAGACTAATAATGTACTGGACGGTTCCACCGCCCAAGGCAGCGGTGCCAACGCCCAGCCTGGGGCAGTGCCACCACCCAGCTCTCTGGTCCTGAGTGGTGCCATCGCCCAACATATTTCAACACAGTGGTTTGGGCTAAAAACTCGACCCAAACCAGTCCAAAACAAGGCTCAATTGGCCCCTACTTGGGTTATAGGATTAACACATAATCCTAACCTAAATTAATATGCTAACTATAAAATTAAAGACATTTCCTAAGCTATTACAAAGTCCGACAAGTCAAGACTTCTTCCGGCAAGCTTCCGGTGAACTTCCGACTATCTTCCGGCGAACCCTCGGAAACTATTCAACGGACTCCCAGCAAGCTCCCGGACTTCACGATGATCTTGGCGAGTTCCAACGAGCTTCATTGGCAAGCTCCGATCTTTCTTGGCAAGCTCCGCAAACTTCCGAAAATCTTTCTGACAAACTTTCGAAAACCCTTCGGCAAGCTCCCTACTCGTTCTTGGCCGGTTCCGGCAATACTCCCAATGAATCTTTGGACTCCCGTCGAACTCTCGAACTCCCAACGATCCATCACACTTATCTTCTGGCACTTTGTTTTGCTTTGTGTCTTCTTCATCATCATGGTTAATCCTGCACACACACAAATAAATACTCTACTTCGATCTAGACAATTATTACAATGTGAATTGACATTCAGTCGCTCGGCATGTCATTGGTCGGTGCTTCATCCGATTCTTCGGTGCATCGTCCTCTCTTGCGGCTTATTGCCCAATCGATGGTTGACCTTTGTAACCCCGATATCTTTGGCACAACTCTGCTCTTCTTGGCCCGATGCTCGATGTCCGAAGCCTCCTGTCGATTGTCGACCAAACCTTTGGCTCGACATCCAATATCCTGACGTGATCACCTCCGGCGCAACGTCAATTCCTCCGGCATCAATTGTCTAATCCTGATCGATAGTAGACTTGCGTAATTCAAAATGCAGTTAGACCACAAAACATAATCAATTAGTTTCATCATCAAAATCCGAGATTCAATAATCCCCTCCTTTTTTATGATGACAACTAATTGATGACTAACGGAGTTAACCATAACTCCCCAGAGTTTAACCAAACTCCCCCTATCAATATGCCATTGATAGAACACTTGAATTATCCCAAATCCAAGCAACATTCATCACAAATTATGAGAATAACTTCAAACCATCATGCAAATATATAAAATATTTAATTTAATACATAAAGTCATCAATCTATTCTCCCCCTTTGTCATAAACAAAAAGGAGAAGTTGCATCATAGCTAATTTAAAAGATATGCAAATTTATAATCATACTAGCTAAATTTTCACCAACATTCAACATTCAATCACGGCAAGATTTTTAAAGATGTCCAAGCATAGCAATTCAACACTTGTGTTTTGTGCAAGTTTGCATTTTGATTTCCTTGTAAAGATAAGCAAGATAACAATTTTTCATTCACTTCTTGAGATGTGCAAGTTGCACTTTCTTTGCTTCCTTTGCGATATACAAACAATTTGTGTAAACATTTCATCACTTTAAATATGCAAGCTAAATTTTCATTACAACATATAAACATAGAAGCATGGCAAGTGTAAGATTGTAAACTTTTAAGTTTTGCACTTTACTTTTGTAGTATGCTAGCAACTTTTGAAATGTTCATGATAGGATGCTCCTTTATTTCAATGATCGAGCTAGCAAATTTTTTTTTTATTTGGGTGTGCAACTTAACAAACACTTTCTCCCCCTTTATTAGTATCAAAAAGAAAGGGAGAATTAATACTTCAAATATTCTTGCATGAGATTCAACAATTTATAACAAAAATGCAAGCAATTTGTTGAGAAATTGAAGTTGAACAAAATTTTTGTCTCTCTTGAGATAGCAACTTTTTGCTTCTCAATGTTCTAAGCTAGCAAATTTTTCTCTTTTGATGCACAAGATAGCAATTTAACTCCCCCTTTATCATTATCGAAAAGAAAGGAGGAACCAATGATCAATTTTAAATTTGCATCAATTAATATATCAATCATCATATGATGCATACAAGACAATAATCCAAAGAAATCATATCATGAAGGATATCAATATGTAAATTCAACAATGATCAAAACCAAGAGATATCATTCATGAATCATAACTATTCTTTTTACCAAGATCAAGATCATGATTTTAAAATAAATTCTAAGCATATAGTTCCGAGAAATCAAAATCATGATTTACAAATATTTTTTTATCATCAATTTTCAATTTATGATAAGGAATATACAACCAAGAATCATGATGAAAATATATTAATATCATAGATCAAGACATGATTCATGATTCATCATAAATAAAATTAATTTTCAATCATCACACAAGACATGCTGTTAGAGCTAGCCTCAGGAAATTACCACACGGTAATTTGGCAACGCAACAAAGACAATAAACAGAAAAGAATAAAAGAAACAGGGAACCCGAATTTACGTGGTTCGGTCAATTGACCTACGTCCACGGACGAAAGGAGGAGCAAATCTTTACTAAAAATGAGACAATTACAAATGCTTTAGGAAATTATTCCTAGGCCATAAAACACCTTCAACTACTAAACAAGAAAAGCCCAAAAGTTTAATATGAACTTAATGAAATTAAGTCAAAAGTGACTTTTCTTGTGATGCCTGTGGTGCATCTGGTGCATCTGTCTTCAAAGCCTAGACCCCCTTTTTATAGCATCAATAGGGGATAGCAAAACTGATTTTCCCGATGTGGGACTAAAGGACTTGCCAAACTAACAAATCTCCACCTTGGCATGTCCCAACAAAATTTGCTCCACCTTCTTCACAAAAGCCCCAACGGGCAATCATCAACAATAAATACCAACCAAGTCCAAGCACTGCTTGAACTTGTAAACCGGAAGAGGCTTCGTAAGCATATCAACTGGATTGTCCTTCGTATGAATTTTCTGAACAAGGACCTTTCCTTCAACAATGGTATTATCACAACAAACTGCATTTGAGTAGGTAGTAGGCTCACTAACTCCACCAGTTTCTTCTGCAACAAACAAAGCATATGCAACCAAATTTGCATATCTTTGTGGTGGTCGAATATTTCTCCGTGGTCTATCCTTGGCTATGGAATATTGCTCTTCCTCTGGAATATCTTTATCAGTAGACTCAGGAGAATCGAAGCTGACTCTTTTCTGCTTCCCAAAAATGCAGTGTTCACAGAAATCCAATGGCCCAGTATTCTGTTTGCAAAGAAGACCCCTTTTGCTTAATATGCTCAAACCTTTTTCAGAATTAGACAATGATGATGACGAGACTGCAACTGATCCTGTGACAGTAGTTCCCTGCAAAATATACAAGCTACCAGACCTACAAGCTTTCATAACAATAAGGGCATTTCTAGAAACTTTCATAACTCCACCTTCAGTTGTGTATTTACACCCAAGAGCCTCTAGGGTGCCTAAAGAGATGAGATTCTTTTTTAAATCAGGAACATGTCTAACATTAGTGAGCGTCCTCACAATACCATCATGCATTTTAATTCGGATTGTGCCTCTACCAATAACATCACATGCGGCATTATTGCCCATCAAAACAATTCCACCATTACAAGATTCATATGTGGAAAACAAATCCCTATTGGGACACATGTGATAAGAACAACCCGAATCTAAAATCCATTCATTTTTAGACCTTGTCCTGTCATCAGTAGCAAAGAAAATATTTCCAAAATTCTCATCAGCTGCAACACTAGCTTCAGCGGACTCAGTAGTTTTCTCAATAATTTTTTCCTTTTGCTTTAATTTATTTTTCAATTTAAAGCAATCAGCCTTAATGTGCCCCATTTTATGACAATATCTGCATTCCAAATTTCTATGTCTGGATTTAGATCTAGATTTAGATCTACTACTGTCAAATTCTCTTTTATCAGTTCTACCCCTGACAACCAGACCCTACTGATTTCCTCTATTCTCCCCAGTGATATCCCTATCAATCTGCTCCTTAGATTTTAATGCAGATTTAATTTCCTGATATGAAATTATTTCTTTTCCATAAATCATTGTATCACGGAAAAACTTAAAGGATTGGGGGAGAGAACACAAAAGTAACAGGGCCTTATCCTCATCATCAATCTTTGCATCTATATTCTCCAAATCCATAACTAAGGAATCAAATCTATCAAGATGTGAGATTATAGATGTACCTTCAATCATCCAAGCATATACAAACTCGCTTCAAGTAGAGACGCGTTCTCCACTGTCCTCTTCATATACAAGGCTTTAAGCTTGTCCCACATGCTCTTAGCCGTAGTCTCCGTAGCTACCTCCCGTAAAACCTCATCAGAAAGATTTAGAATAATACTAGATCGGGCCTTCTTATCCATACCTGCAAAATCTTCCTCTGACATACCATCTGGAATTTTCTCAGCTCCCTGTAGTGCCAAATCAACTCCGTCTTGAACCAGAATGGCCTCCATCTTGAGTTGCCACATGCCGAAGTTGACATTTCTGTCGAATTTCTCGACAACAATCTTTGTTATTGTCATTGTTGCCAAAAGATCCCAAAACCAGGCTCTGATACCAGTTTGTTAGAGCTAGCCCCAGGAAATTACCACACGGTAATTTGGCAACGCAACAAAGACAATAAACAGAAAAGAATAAAAGAAACAGGGAACCCGAATTTACGTGGTTCGGTCAATTGACCTACGTCCACGGACGAAAGGAGGAGCAAATCTTTACTAAAAATGAGACAATTACAAATGCCTTAGGAAATTATTCCTAGGCCATAAAACACCTTCAACTACTAAACAAGAAAAGCCCAAAAGTTTAATATGGACTTAATGAAATTAAGTCCAAAGCGGCTTTTCTTGTGATGCCTGTGGTGCATCTGGTGCATCTGTCTTCAAAGCCTAGACCCCCTTTTTATAGCATCAATAGGGGATAGCAAAACTGATTTTCCCGATGTGGGACTAAAGGACTTGCCAAACTAACACATGCAAGGCAAAGAAATCTTGTCATTTCTATATCATGAAATATATGACATCAAGGCTCATGATTCATTTGAAAAGATATAGCACAAAGAGCATTTTGATTCATGTATAAGAATTTTCATCAAGATCATATTTCATAAAAAATACAAGTATTGAGTTCCGAGAAATCAAAAGACAAGTTACATTTCGTTTACGAAATTCTCTTTTGATCAACGAAAGGAGCATGGTAAACGATCTTGATTTATTAAGATCTTCAATTATAATTATTAGGATTGTGATCTCAATAAAATTTCTTTCAAGCATCAAAATGTCATTATTCCAAGAAAATAAGATTATGATTTTCAAAAGTTTAGAAGTTATGAATCATTTTGAAAAATCTCTTCTAGTTCAATTCATCAACTCATAATGAAATCATCAAGATCACTTTTATAGTTTGCAAGATTCATAAAATATCATGAAATCATTAATCTCGAATAGATGATAAATGTATTTTCTTTTAAGTATTTCATATAAGCATGCTTTTGTATTTTAATAAAAGCAAGTTTCAAGAAAAATCATTAAGACCAAAAGCATGATGCACACATTTATTTTCAAAACATTCACCATGATGAGGCTCACAAGATTCATGGAATGAATTCAAAAACACATTTCCATTTCATGCAATTTGGTTTCACATAGGAATGTTCAAATTTTTGCCAAATCAAAACAAGTGTCAGCATTCAAGATGAAAAGGCAAATTTTGTCATAAAGATCATTAAGTGAAATCACATTAAGCATGTGACATTTTCCAAAAGATTCAATTCAAAAGATTCACATGGATTCATCAAAACTTTAGAGGTAGAAAAATTTTCAAGATCATGCATTTCCTTTTTATGATTTACTTCAAATAAGTATGTCTTTGTCTTTAATAAAAACTAGTATCATATTCAAGAGTGAAAGACAAATTTTGTAAAATAAATCACTGTATGCATTATCGTGTAAGTACGAAAGAAATTACATCAAAGCCAAAAATACATTATAGCATATCAAATTGTAAAGTCAAGCATGATACAAATATTTTCATTAAGACACTTCCAAGAATAATATACATAGATATGTATCATGTTTCAAATCAAAAATTGATACGGAAAGCATATGCATGGAATTGTATTATCATGATAGCATATTTTTAATTTTTTATTTTAAGTTGTTTGTTTCATATAGGTGAGCTCAAGTTTTAAAAGATGAGTATCATGTTAAACACCAAAACTTGAGTTTTGGCATCAAAACTATCAAATCCAAACATATTCACCATAAAACATCATGATAGTGTGTTTCACTTTAAGTTAATTGATCTTGTTTAAGCATGTTCACATTTTTACACAAAGGCCAAGCATCATATAAATTCGAGAAATAATTTTCATAATGAAAACCGAAGTACATAATCATGGATTAACCCTATTAAACATAATCATGCTAATTAACTTTTGTGTTAAATCATGCATCAAAATATGATATGAAAATCATAAACTAAGCAATCATCATTCATAATTTTTACTTTTCAAAAATACTAGAAGGAAAAGCATAGTATAATTTAAAAAAATATATATATTTTTTAATTTCTAAAAACACAAGAAAAGCATGAAAAAATTCATACTAAGTTAAGCATTCATGGAAAGCATCATGTCATTTCAAAATAATTCAAGTGAGTTAAGTTACTTACCTTATAGACGAAGCCCATCAAAGCCCAATTCGTTGTTTCGTCACTTGATTCTTCCTTGGGTATCTTCTTCCTCTTTGGTCTCTTCCTCCGTTCAAGTTCATTATTCATTTTAGATTTTTGTTTAATGAACTTATTAAGATTTAGTGTTCGAAGTTCAAAGTTCTCATTGTCCTCATCACTTGAGTCATCAGTCAAGTGGTATTTCATAGTTCAGAGTTCCAAATCCTTCTTGTTCTTTAGAAGGTGGTTCATATGTTCGTCAAGTTGAAAGAAGCTCAATTCATAGATCATTAATGACCCAATTAGTTATTCCAATGAAAAATTATTCAAATCTTTAGCTTCTTGTATTGTGGTTACTTTAGGATCCCACCTTTTTGGAAGGGATCTTAAGATCTTGTTTATAAGTTCAAAATCCGAAAAAGATTTACCAAGAGCTCTTAGACTATTGATGACATCCGTGAAACGGATATACATGTCACCTATAGTCTCGCTTGGTTTCATTCGAAAAAGCTCAAAATCATGCAATAAGAGGTTTACTTTCAAGTCTTTGACTCTACTAGTTCCCTCGTGTGTGATTTCAAGTGTTTGCCAAATTTCAAAAGTCGTTTCGCATATAGAAATCCAATTGAACTCGTTCTTGTCCAAAGCACAAAATAAGACATTTATAGCCTTTGCATTTAAAGAAAATGATCTTTTCTCTAAATCCGACCATTCGTTCGTCGGTTTAGAGGAAAATTGAAAGTTATTTTCGATTATCTTCCATAAATCCAAATCCATTGAAATCAAGAAAACTCTCATTCGAGTTTTCCAATATGTGCAGTCTAAACTATTAAACAACTGTGGACAAAAAATCGAAAAGCCCTTTTGAAAGCCATGAAGAGCCATTTCTTACGGGTGTAAATCCGAATGAGAAATAATGTGGCTCTGATACCAATTGTTAGGGATCGAGTGGCACTAAGAGGGGGGGTGAATTAGTGCAGTGGTAAAGAACGATAGATTTACGGCAATTTAAACAAGTTCGGAAACTTCGTACGGTAAAAATCACGTTTTTGACTAAAACCAGTTTCGATTAAAGCGTAATGAAAAGTGCTTAAAGTAGGGCGTGTTTAGAGAGGAAGAAGGGCAGTGATGAGTAAGTTGCGCAGCGAAGAAAATGCGGTTTGCAGAAAGGTAAATGCAAGAACATAAACGTAAACCATTTTTATAGTGGTTCGGATATCCGACCTACATCTACTCCCGATTCCTCTTCACTTGAGACCACCGGCTTTCCACTAGCTACCTTCCTTCCAATGGGCGAAGACAAACTCTCTTTTATAAACTCTGTTTACAAAGCTTTCCTCAACACCTTTCTTAAGAACACTTCTAAACTTTTGAGGAGGGATTTCTACTTTAAATGACAGAGTTTTCCCACAGTTTTCTTGCAAACTTCTTTCACTCCAAGCAAGAACTTCGGGGGTATTTATAGACCCCAAGAGGATTCAAATTTGGAGCCCAAATTTAAATTGCCTAGGTTTTCCCGGTGTTGGCGGTGCCATCGCCTATCGGTGGCGGTGCCACCGCCTGTTAGTTGTCAGACTGACAATGTACTAGGCGATTCCACCGCCCATCCTCTCGAGTGCTGGGCGGTGCCACCGCCCACCACTCGGCCACTAGGTGGTGCCACTACCCAGCTCTTTGGTCCTGGGCGGTGCCACCGCCCAACACATTTCAGCACACTGGTTTGGGCCAAAAACTCAACCCAAGCCGATCCAAAACAAGGCCCAATTAGTCCCTACTTGGGTTATAGGATTAATACCTAATTTTAACCCAAATTAATATGTTAACTATAAAATTAAAGACATTTCCTAAACTATTACAAAGTCCGATAAGTCAAGACTTCTTCCGGCGAGCTTCCGACGAACTTCCGACGGTCTTCCGACGAACCCTCGGAAACCATTCAGCGGACTCCCGGTAAGCTCCCGGACTTCACGATGATCTTGGCGAGTTCCAACGAGCTTCATTGGTAAGCTCCAATCTTTCTTGGCAAACTCTGCGAACTTCCGACAAACCTTCCGGAGAACTTCCAAAAACCCTTCGATAAGGTCCCTACTTGTTCTCGGTCGGTTCCGGCAACACTCCCAATGAATCTTCGGACTCCCATTGAACTCTCGAACTCCCAACGATCCATCACACTTATCTTCCAGCACTTTGTTTTCCTTTATGTCTTCATTGTCATCATAGTTAATTATGCAGACACACAAACAAACACTCTACTTCAATCTAAACAATTATTACAACACGAATTGACATTCAGTTGCCAGGCACGTCATTGGTCAGTGCTTCGTTCGATTTTTTGGCGTATTGTCCTCCCTTGCGGATTGTTGCCCAATCGGCGGTTGACCTCCACAACCCCAATATCTTTGGCGTAACTCCACTCTTCTTGGCCCGATGCCCGACGTTCGAAGCCTCCTACCGATTGTCGATCGAACTTCCGACTTGACATCCAATATCCTGACGTGATCACCTCCGGTACAACGTCAATTCCTTCAGCGTCAACTATCTAATCCTGATCGATAGTAGACCTGCGTAACTCAAAACGTAGTTAAACCACAAAACATAATCAATTAGTTTCATCATCAAAATTCGAGATTCAACAGAGCAAAGCTACCAGCAAAAGATGCCACTTGGGAGAACTACGACGATATGAAGATCAAATTCTCAGAATTCATGGAACGTCAGCCTCGATTGCTACTTATAGGTGCCCTACAAGCCAATCACATGAGTGATTGCACCTGTAACACGCTGCGTCAATCTCTTTGCTTATGATTATTGGCATTATCCCACATTATCTATATGTATATTGTGATGTTCTTGGATTTGTGCAATGGGAATTGGATCGTGATGAGATTACGATAATGAGACCGATTCACCTTTAAACATAGACCCTAAATTATCCTGGTCATAGGTTACTCGAGAAAGACATCGAGATAACCGGATATACTGGTGTGCTGTATACCCGTTCATATGATGGAGGTTGTAATCAAATCAAATATTTGATTTAAGATTTAAATATTATTTCCTTACATGCTAGTATAAAATAGGGAAAGATAATGCAATCAAATCAAATATTTGATTTAAGATTTAAATATTATTTCCTTACATGCTAGTATAAATTAGGGAAAGATAATCCTATTTCCTTGTTTGCTATTACGAATTAGAAAATACTTATTAAGCATTTCCAAATAAGATGAGATCGTATTTGTCAGTATATTAAATGAAAATAATTTATATTAAATAAATACGAAAATTTAGAAATTTTTCCTTTAATGGAGGTTCACCTCCTCCTATTTAAGGGGAGGGATTTCTCTCCTTCGTTCCTCATCGAGCAGAACTCAACAGCGGGAGGAACGAGGAGTTTCATCTTGCTAAAAAGAGGTAGGTTCTCTCTACTTTTCTTAAGATTAAAGTTTTAGTTTAGATTCTATGTTGAAATTTTTATTGATATTAGTTTGAATTAAAATACTTTACCCTTTGGTACCTTTTAAAAGTTTTCATTTTTAAACATTATGAAATTGTATATGTTTTATGATATCGGATTTCTAAGAATATTATTCCATTTTATTACAGTTACCTTCTAATCTTATTCAGAATTAAATATAATATGAGTAATTCAAAAAAAAATTCTTAATCCTTTAGATGTCAAAATTTTTATTAGAATATGTTATTTAAAATTTTTATCCTTTTTAGATTTAAAATGTTATTATTTGATCATGTTGAAATTATTCATATGATTTCTAGTTCTTATTGAATTAAAAATATTGTTTCCTTATGTTGAAGCGTATCTTATCATTTATTTAATCTGTTGTTACGTTTTGATGTATTATTATTAGTAGTGAATGTATGTTGTTGTAATTCAAAATTATGAAATTAGATAGGATTGGGTTAAAACAGCCTGCAGGCCAGGCCCCACCCATGGGTCGGGCCCTAGCCCATGTTAACCCACCCCCAATGGGCAAATCATGGGCTAAGGTTGGTCCAACTGGTGTGATGCATGTACAGTCATGTACAATGCACAGGACCGATATTTGGGTCGGCTCAACCTAGTCCAATATTATATAATTATTGGATTTAAGCCCAATTATTGATTGAATTAAACCAGACTTGATTAGTCTAGATCAATTCAGGGTGGTTCCGAATTGATTTAACCTTTCAAGTCAGTTTAACCTAACTTGAACCTAATCTAGTCCAAATTATACTAGTCTAGGGTGGTTCGCACAGCTTAAATGAGGATTAGAGATCGGTCCAGTTAGGTCCTAATGAATCGAGTTTGATTAGACCGACTTAACTAGGGTTCAAGTCAATTGAGGGCTATTTGGTATTATTGATATTGATATTATTGAAAAGAGATGTTTTGAATATGTTGTTTCATCCCAAATAGACATGATTAATATGAGATTATATTTCCCTGCCAAGAGCAGGAAGGGCGATTCCCTTCGGGAATTAGCGTGTCGTCAGACGTGACGGCTGGACGGTTCCTCCATCCGCTGTTGGGAGGAACGCGTCCCTACTTTGGTGGGTGAGGGACGCCACTCCATCCGCTGTTGGGAGTGTGATATGAGTTTGTCTCCATCCGCTGTTGGGAGAATCACAAACTCATCCCGTAGGATAAAGCCTCTCCATCCGCTGTTGGGAGAGTGCTCCTTCGGGTATTTGATATACGCCAATGGGATGATGGATTTTTGATTATGCATTTATTTTGAGTTGACTTTTGGGGTTCCTACTCAGCGTTGCTGAATTTTCTTTGTTTTTGATTTTCAGAGCGACCTTCCGCTAGCTTGAATCAATCGATCCCAGTAGAGAGCGGACCTTTCTCTACCGCTAGGTAGAGCCACTTGAATAATTCTCCGAATTAACATCACTATGTTTACTTTTTACTCATGAATTGAGGAAATAAATAGATTGTAATAAATGTTTATGATGATGAATAAAGTGATGTTTACTTATTTGGCTCTATATGTGTGGGAAGATATAATCCTGGAAAAAAAAATCCAGGATGTGACATCTTTTTATGGTATCAGAGCATGGTTTAGGGCTTGTAGGTATTTGAGTCTCTTGATTGATTTTGACAAATGATTACCTTGACCTATTATAGGAGTAATGGAGCCAATTCAAGAAAATAGTGGCCCTATCACCCGTGGCGCTCGTGTTCGTAATGCTATTGGCCTTCGCCCTCGAAGGGGTGTTCGAGCAAACAATAACTTGGACGTTCCACGCACCACGGAGCAAACCCAATCCTCACATACACCTATCACTGATTATACGCCAGCTTCTCCGACATCACAAAATATACCTCATGCGCCAGCACCTATCAATGCTCCAGACGATGTACATGGAGTCCTTAATGCTATTAGAGGATACTTTGAGCGACAAGAGGAGCATGATAGAGCTCCACGAGGTGGAAGTAATACATTGGAACACTTTAAGAGATTGAGACCACCTATTTTTGAGGGCAAACCAGATCCCATCCTTGCTGAACATTGGATTCGTCAAGTGGAGAAGACATTCGAAGCTATCGAATGTCGGGAAAATCAGAAGGTGCCTTTTGCTTCTTTCATTTTGGAAGGGAAGGCAGACACTTGGTGGACCTCAAAAAGGAGGATGTTAGAGTCTAGAGGCGATGTGGTGACTTGGGAACAGTTTAAGGATGCATTTTATAAGTTCTTTCCCGATTTAGTTCGCTTTGAAAAGCAACAAGAATTCCTTACCATCCACCAAGGAAGTAGAACAGTAATGGAATATGATCATTATTTCACTGAACTAGCTCAGTTTTCTCCACATATTGCCTTTAATGAAAATCAAAGAGCTCGTCATTTTGAGAGAGGACTTCGATCATCAATTAGAAAGTCTATTGCAGTATTGATTTTACCAACCTATGCTGAAGTGTTAAATCGAGCTCTAGTGGTGGAGAAATTGGATAATGAATTATAACAAGTAAAGGACCGAAAGCGACCTTTTAATGCTGCACCATCTGTGTATGGGGGATCTCATTCTGGACCTTCAAAGAAAGGTAAGGGCAAACAGCTTGGGCATCAACAGGCAGGAGCTCCTAGTAATCAAGTCATTATAAGATGCTACTTTTGCGGAAAGACAGACCATATTTCCACCTCATGCCCCACAGGACAGCGTGTATGCTTTTATTGTCAACAACCGGGACACATGTCGAAGGATTACCCTCGAAAGCAACAACGCCGAGCTCCACCCCAAACAGTTGGGCAACAATAGCTAAGACCTAGAGAGGGAGGTCAGGCGAGAGTCTATGCATTGACCCATCAAGATGCTGAAGCCTCAGGATCTATTATTAAAGGTATCATCACACTTGTGTAGTACACCAAGATCTCAGTACTTATCGATTCAGGTTCTACGCATTCTTTTATATCGTCATATTTTGCTAAGAAACTACATAAGAATCCTGAACCAATGCATAATATGTTAATGGTAGCAACACCAGTTGGAAACTCCTTGATAGCTGATCAGATATATAGAAATTGTATTATTACTATTGAAAGTCACGATTTGCTAGTAGATCTTATTCTACTAGAATTTTAAGATTTCGATGCTATCTTGGGTATGGACTGGCTTTCAGCATATCATGCAAGTGTCGATTGTTTTCAGAAGACCGTTACTTTCTCACCTCTAGATCAATCATCTTTCAAGTTCATTGGAATTCGTGAAAAGCTCCCTCCTATCATATCAGCCTTGAGTGCTACCCAACTATTATTAAAGGGATGTCAGGGGTACTTGGCCTTCATTTCTGGAGAAGAATCTAAGAAGCCAGTATTAAAGGACATCCCCATTGTACGGGATTTTTCAGATGTTTTTCCTGACGATCTACCTGCACTACCACCAAATAGGCAGATTGAATTTATAATTGATCTTCTACCTAGCACCGCACCTGTTTCTAAGCCCCCATATAGAATGGCACCAATTGAGTTGGAAGAGTTAAAGAAACAAATTCAGGAGCTTTTAGATAAGAATTTTATTCGACCCAGTGTATCACCTTGGGGTGCCCTTGTCCTATTTGTGAAGAAGAAGGATGGATCCATGCAGCTATGTATTGATTATAGGCAACTCAATCAAGTGACCATAAAGAATAAATATCCCCTTCCTCGAATTGATGACTTATTTGATCAACTTCAAGGTACTCAAGTATATTCAAAAATTGATCTGAGATCTGGGTATCACCAACTGAAGATAAGAGAAGGAGACATACAAAAAATAGCTTTTAACAAGATACGGTCATTATGAATTCTTAGTAATGCCCTTCGGACTCACGAATGCACCGGCTACCTTTATGGATCTCATGAATAGGGTGTTCCACCCTTATCTTGATAAATTTGTAATTGTATTCATTGATGATATCTTGATCTACTCCAAAAGTATGGCAGAACATGAATACCATCTTAAGATAGTTCTGGAAGTCCTAAGACAAGAGAAACTATATGCCAAATTAAGTAAGTGTAATTTCTGGCTCAATGAAATTATGTTTCTCGGTCATGTAATTTCGAAAGTCTTGGTATATCTGTTGACCCTCATAAGATTGAAGCTGTGACAAAATGGAAGCGGCCTTCTAATGTTTCAGAAATTAGAAGTTTCTTGGGTTTAGCTGGATACTATAGAAGATTCATAGAAGGCTTCTAAAAAATAGCAGCACCCTTGACCAGGTTGACACAAAAGAATATAAAGTTCATATGGGATGACAAATGTCAACGAAGTTTTCAAGAATTGAAGAAAAGGTTAACCAGTGCCCCTATCTTGGTGATTCCTTCAGGGGGAGAAGGTTTTATAGTATATAGTGATGCCTCACTACAAGGACTTGGTTGTGTTCTAATACAAAATGAGAGGGTAGTTGCTTACGCGTCTAGGCAATTGAAACCTCATGAGAAAAACTATCCTACTCATGATTTAGAGCTAGCAGTTATTATTTTTGAATTAAAAATTTGGAGGCACTATCTTTATGGACAAAATTTTGAAATCTTCACAGATCATAAGAGTCTCAAATACATTTTCACATAAAAAGATTTAAATATGAGACAAAGAAGATGGTTGGACTTTTTAAAAGATTATGATTTTAATATCAACTATCATCCTGGGAAGGCTAATGTAGTTGCTGATGCCTTGAGCAGAAATACTTCTAGTCTTGTAGCCTATATGGATATTCAAAGGAATTCTATGATGGTAGAGTTAGTAGACTTAAAACTTAGACTTTTATCGAAGACAAATAAAGGTTTTCTTGCATGTCTGATGGCACAATCATATTTAGTAGAAAGGATTAAAGAAGGTCAGAAGGAAGATCCATATCTCCAAATGATAGTTAAGGAAATAGCTCAAGGAGCTAGACCCAAATTCCTCCAAATCGAAGATGGTTCTATTACATTCCGAAACCGTTTATGTGTTCCTGAAAGTCATCTAGTAAAGATGCAGTTATTGGAGGAGGCACACCGATCAAAATTTAATATCCATCCCGGAACTACCAAGATGTACCGGGATTTACGCCAAAACTACTGGTGGCGTGGTATGAAGAGAGATATAGCAGAGTTTGTTTCTAAATGTCTTATATGTCAACAGTGAAGTAACATCGAACATCAGTACTGCTGGAAAATTACAAAGGATTTCAATTCCGGAATGGAAGTGGGAGCAAGTCACTATGGATTTCGTAACAGGATTACCCAAGACTGCGAAAGGATATGATGGAATTTGGGTAATAGTAGATAGACTTACTAAATCTGCTCACTTTCTCCCTGTTAACAAGAAATATTCATTGGATAAATTAGCATGTTTATATATTAAAGAGATTATTCGATATCATGGGGTGCTAGTTAGTATTATCTCAGATAGAGATTCAAGGTTCACCTCTAAGTTTTGGGGAAGTCTACAAAAATCTTTGGGTACACAGTTAAAGTTTAGTACAGCATTTCACCCCCAAACTGATGGCCAATCTGAAAGGACAATACAAACTCTTGAAGACCTCTTAAGAGCATGTACTTTAGACTTTGGTGGAAGTTGGGATATGCACTTACACCTAATTGAGTTTTCTTACAATGATAGTTACCACTCGAGTATACAGATGGCCTCGTTTGAAGCTCTTTATGGGAGAAAGTGCAGATCACCTGTATATTGGGATGAGGTAGGAGAACAAAAACTTTTGGGACCTCAATTGATTCAAAAAGATGCTGATAATATTCGAATTATACGTCAAAGATTATTAACAGCTCAAAGTCACCAGAAAAGTTATGCAGATCAAAGACGAAGAGATCTAGAGTTTAAAGTTGGTGAACACGTTTTCTTAAAAGTGTCGTCAACCAAGGGAGTTATGAGGTTTGGTCAAAAAGGAAAGTTAGCTCCTAGATTTATAGGCCCATTTGAAGTCTTACAAAAGGTCGGGCCTGTGGCGTACAGATTAGCATTGCCTCCGATTTTGGCTAGCATCCATGATGTATTCCACGTGTCTATGCTTTGAAGATATATCAGGGATCCATCACATGTCATATCTTACCAACCTCTACAATTGAGAAACGATGCCACTTTTGCAGAACAACCAATCCAGATCTTGGAAAGGAAAGAACATGTTCTAAGAAATAAAGTTATACCTTTGGTAAAGATTTGTTGGCAACACCATTCAGACCAAGAGGCAACGTGGGAAAGAGAAGAAGATATACGAGAGCAGTATCCTCATCTATTCTCTTGAGGTAAGTAAAATTTAGGGACCAAATTTCTTATAGGTGGGGAGAAATGTAATCAAATCAAATATTTGATTTAAGATTTAAATATTATTTCTTTACATGCTAGTATAAAATAGAGAAAGATAATACAATCAAATCAAATATTTGATTTAAGATTTAAATATTATTTCCTTACATGCTAGTATAAATTAGGGAAAGATAATCCTATTTCCTTGTTTGCTATTACGAATTAGGAAATACTTATTAAGCATTTCCAAATAAGATGAGATCGTATTTGTCAGTATATTAAATGAAAATAATTTATATTAAATAAATATGAAAATTTAGGAAATTTTCCTTTAATGGAGGTTCACCTCCTCCTATTTAAAGGGAGGGATTTCTCTCCTTCGTTCCTCGCCGAGCAGAACTCAACAGCGGGAGGAACGAGAAGTTTTATCTTACTAAAAAGAGGTAGGTTCTTCCTACTTTTCTTAAGATTAAAGTTTTAGTTTAGATTCTATGTTGAAAAATTTTATTGATATTAGTTTAAATTAAAATACTTTACCCTTTGGTACCTTTTAAAAGTTTTCATTTTTAAACATTATGAAATTTTATATGTTTTATGATATTGGATTTCTAAGAATGTTATTCCATTTTATTACAATTACCTTCTAATTTTATTCAGATTTAAATATAATATGAGTAATTCAAAAAAAAAAGAAATTCTTAATCCTTTAGATGTTAAAATTTTTATTAGAATATGTTATTTAAAATTTTTATCCTTTTTAGATTTAAAATATTATTATTTGATCATGTTGAAATTATTCATATGATTTCTAGTTCTTATTGAATTAAAAATATTGTTTTCTTATGTTGAAGCTTATCTTATCATTTATTTAATCTGTTGTTACATTTTGATGTATTATTATCAGTAGTGAATACATGTTGTTGTAATTCAAAATTATGAAATTGGATAGGATTGGGTTAAAACAGCCTGCAGGCCAGGCCCCATCCATGGGTCGGGCCCTAGCCACAGTGTTAACTGCCCCCACCCAATATGGGCAAATCATGGGCTAAGGTTGGCCCAACCTGGTGTGATGCATGTGATCATGCGACAAAGGCACAGACCGATATTTGGGTCGGCTCAATCTAGTCCAATATTATGTAATTATTGGATTTAAGCCCAATTATTGATTGAACTAAACCAGACTTGATTAGTCTAGATCAATTCAAAGTGGTTCCGAATTGATTTAACCTTTTAAGTCAGTTTAACCTAACTTGAACCTAATCTAGTCCAAATTATACAAATCTAGGGTGGTTCCAGACCAGTTAAATGAGGATTAGAGATCGGTCCAGTTAGGTCCTAATGAATCGAGTTTGATTAGACCGACTTAACTAGGGTTCAAATCAATTGATGGCTATTTGTTATTATTGATATTGATATTATTGAAAAGAGATGTTTTGAATGTGTTGTTTCATCCCGAATAGACATGATTAATATGAGATTATATTTCCCTGCCAAGAGCAGGAAGGGCGATTCCCTTCGGGGATTAGCGTGTCGTCAGACGTGACGGCTGGACGATTCCTCCATCCGCTGTTGGGAGGAACGCGTCCCCACTTTGGCGGGTGAGGGACGCCACTCCATCCGCTATTGGGAGTGTGATATGAGTTTGTCTCCATCCGCTGTTGGGAGAATCACAAACTCATCCCGTAGGATAAAGCCTCTCCATCCGCTGTTGGGAGAGTGCTCCTTCGGGTATTTGATATACGCCAATGGGATGATGGATTTTTGATTATGCATTTATTTTGAGTTGACTTTTGGGGTTCCTACTCAGCGTTGCTGAATTTTCTTTGTTTTTGATTTTTAGAGTAGCCTTCCGCTAGCACTGAATCAGATCCCAGTGGAGAGCGGACCTTTCTCTACCGCTAGGTAGAGCCACTTGAATAATTCTCCAAATTAACATCACTATGTTTACTTTTTACTCATGAATTGAGAAAATAAATAGATTGTAATAAATGTTTATGATGATGAATAAAGTGATGTTTACTTATTTGGCTCTGTATGTGTGGGAAGATATAATCCTGAAAAAAAAATCCAGGATGTGACAGAGGTAGCTGGTCTCATTGCTACTCGTGTGGGGACACTAAGGGTACAGTGCAGGTGCTCATTGGAGAATGAGTTCACTGATTAATCTGCCTGCGGAATGCTGGATGGTTATTGATACCTCATGTCAGACAGCGATTTCGTAGTCCCAGTAGTGTATCTGGTCCTTAGACTTGAGACACCAAGGATGTCCTGTATGAGTACTCCACTCTTTGATACCGGACTTATAGGTTTGGAAAGCTCCATATCTAGTACAGCCGGTCATTGGGAGTGGTAGCCAACTTTACGAGGGTTATTGAGTGTCAATAGAGGATCATCCACTCTCGGTATCATGAGAGGAATATCTCATGTGTTCTTGCTCGAACAAATCCTTGGCCAAGGTTATTCGGATTGAGAGAGAAAGGGTTCTCTGGGAGAATCCGATAAGAGCAAGACTCGATGAGAGACCGTATGGGCCTAACAGCACCATGCCCGGTATAGGGTCTCTAGGATATTAGATTGATGAGAGATTATAGATACATGGTAACTGAGGACAAATAGGTCCAAAGGATTGATTCCCTCAGATCGTCTGGGGCCGTGGGCGTAGTGGCCTGGTACATCCGTAGTCGATGAGTTGGGTGAATTATTCTGGAGATAATAATTCACTAAGTCAGAAGGAGTTCTGACAAGTATGACTCACGGCCAGCTCGATATTGGGCCTAAAGGGTCATACACATATGGTAGGTATTGCGACGAGTAGAGGTTCGGATATGAGATATCCGCTGAACCCCCTATCTTATTGGATATCCATTAAGCCCCTGAATTATTGGATCCTGAGATGAGATCCAATAATTGCTAATAAGAGATTATTTGGTAGAGGTCCACTAATCCAAGAGGCTTGGGTAATTGGATGGAGATCCAATAACCAATAGGGCAAAAGGTCCAAAGGATTGGATTCCCCTCTATAAATAGGAGGGGACCAAAGCTCTATAGGCTGAGGGTTTCTTTTGGTAGCCACCTCCTATTCGCCTCTCCCCAGAGAGAGAGATGCATCGTCGCAATCCCTGCTGTGTGGATACCGCTAGAGAGGAGGACACTTGACTTCCTTCATCCTCTCCCACAGATCTGCAGGAATTCAGGGATATACGATCTCCCTAGGTATCTTCTTTTGCATGTGCAGTTTTTACGGATTTGTTTTTGACGCACCGATCTTCACACAACGACGGAAACTTTCTATGGGAAATCTAGGGTTTTTGTTTTCTGTTCTTCCACTGCGCATGTGATGTCGCTCCCCCATGACGGATTTTCTGACAGTGGTATCAGAGCCAGGTTGTTCGTGTGAAGATCAGATCTTAAACTACGTGGATTGTGATTTAGAACAGGTTTTGTCATCAAAATCGTTGGCGCAAAAGGCGAGGAAGGGCAGCAACTATTGCTGCCCTTGTTGCTCGCGACAAAGAAATTTTGCCGCTCGCAATGGCGGCCGGTCGGCGGGCTGCGAGCCGCAGCAGCAACGCCGCAGTTGCCTCTATCGGTGACCGCAACGTGCCGCAAGGTGCAAGCGCGCCACAAGGATCGGCGCCACCTACGACGCGCGCGCATGGCGTAAGCGCCGATGGTCGGGCATGCATGCGCAAGGCGCCGCTTCGCTGAGCGACGCCTGCTGGCGCTGTGTTCGCTGGCGTAGGGCGCGGCAGACGCATCGCATCGGCTGGCAAGACACACCGCACTGGCGTTGTTCGCCTGTGGCGCGCTGGCGAAGCGGTGGCCACCGTGACAAGGATAGCGCGCTGCGCTGGCATGCGCGCCGCGCGCCGCGTCGCGCTCGTGGCATGGCAAGCGCTTTACTGGGCGGTAGTGCCGCCGCGCCCGCGTCACGGGGCACGGCGCGCCGCCGCCGCCCCCTAGCGCAAGGGGCGCCAGCAGCAGCAGGGTGGCGGCGCCGCAACGCAGCGCCACAGATGGAGAGGAGTTAGGGTTTTCGGGCAAAAGAAGGTTTTGCCCCTCGGAATTTTAGAAATTCCAGATTCTGTCCCCTTTGATAGAATTACCAAAATGCCCTCAAAATTTGAGAAATTCCAATCTCTGTCCCTTTTGACCAAATGACCAAAATACCCTTAGGAATTTAGAAAATTTCCTCTATGTCCTTATTTTTAGAAATATTAGTTAATTAAATAGTTTGATTAACTATTATTATTTATCTAGTAGTCCTATAAAATAATATATACGTATGATGTGGACAGATGATCATGGACTTGTGATGTGATATATGTACATGTGATTATTATTATTGGGGTCTATGAGCTTCTATTTTTTCTCGTTTATTGTCGGGCCTGCATGCTTGTAATTATGTTATAATTATCAGAGGAGGCACAATAGTAGCGTGACTCACGAGGTCGAGACGGACGATCCAATGCATAGAGATGCGTTGAGATGCCGACGGATCCAACGAAGCAAGATGGACGATCACAGGGCATAAAAATGCGCCGAAGTACACATAGATATTGATGTGAGTGATTGGGTCCACTGGCTCGGGCCTGATCACATTAGGATATGGTCCATGATCATCTGGTATGATTGCTCATGTGATGTGTGATTAGTTATACACCTACATATATATATATATATATATATATATATATATATATATATATATATATATATTTGCATGCGATGTAGATATATATATATATATTAAATACGTATGTGTGTCACACTTTATGTTAGGAGACCAAATCAAAAATCCTCTCCATTAATAATATTAAGTCGGCAAACGTGAGGCAATTAGATTGACCCACGTGGCCTTCCATCGTTATAGCTAGAAGCCGATTTCTGGTGTAGGTTAAGTTGGTTGAGTCCCTTGAGACTCACCTATATCGCGTCTCGCCATCTTATCTACGACATAGAGATGTCAGAGGTGACCTGAGGACATGGTATACTTGGTCGAGTCCCTCGAGAGTATATCACCGAATCAGACTCATCTGGTAACGATGTTAATGACTTAATCGAACATCATGGTTGGTCGAGTCCCTCGAGGCCATGGTGATTCGAAGGTCGAACAGGACGGGAATCACAAGGAGTTGTGATTGGCAAGAGTTGTCTACCTTTACGGGCTTAACGTGATTGGTCGAGTCCCTCGAGGTTACATTAAGACGTCGATTAGATCCTGATCCCCACTAGAGATCCGCTGGGGGTCTCCGATTCACATACCGGAGGGTGTTGTGTGTCTTGCGAAAAATTAGTGGGAATACATTAAGATAGAAGTCCTTATCTTAATTATTTAAATTTCTGTAAAGTCTGCATGTTATTTATATCTACTACATCTTTTATTTTAGAAAAATATCATTTTCAAATCCTTTACGTGGCATACTTGATGCCAACCGCCTCACTGGTCCAAATTATACAGATTGGCTTCGCAATCTGAGAATTGTTCTTACAGCGAAGAAAATCGCATATGTCCCTAATATAGTGATCCCTACGCCCGATAAAGAGGCAAGCGAGGATGAGATCACTCGTTATGTGAAGTACTTAGATGATTCCACTCTTGCTCAGTGTTATATGTTGGCCTTTATGACTACTGAGTTATAGAGACAACATGAAAATATGGATGCTAATTCCATACTCATGCATCTCCGCAAATTGTTTGAGGAATAGGGAAGAACTCAGCGATATAAGATATCAAAGAGTCTTTTCCGTGCTAGAATGACTGACGAGACACCGGTTCAGAACCATGTCCTTAAGATGATTGAGTGGATCGAGAAACTTACAGGTCTAGGAATGGTCCTAGAGAATAACCTGTGTGTGGATCTTGTGCTTCAGTCCCTACCAGATTCCTTTTCTCAATTCATAATGAATTTTAATATAAACAAACTTGAGGTGACCCTCCCAGAGCTCCTCAATATATTGAGAGAAGCAGAGAGCACCATCAAGAAAGAGAAGCCGGTTCTCTACACTGGTGAGACCAGAAAAAAAAGGAAGGCTGAGAAGACTCTTAAGAAGGGCAAAGGCAAGGGTAAAATGGGTAAGGCAAAGGTTGCCAAGAAAGACCCAATAAAGGACAAAAGCCAGTGCTTCCACTGCGGCAAAGATGGGCACTAGAAGAGGAACTGCAAAGAGTACCTTGCAGAGAGGGCGAAACAGAAGCTTGGAGAAGCTTCAGGTACATTCATGATCTATCTCCATTTGTCAGAATCTTATGATAACGTATGGGTATTAGATACCGGGAGTGCTTATCATATTTGCAATTCGTTGCAGGTTCTGGCAGGACCTAGGAGATTGAACAGAGGCGAGATGGACATTAAGATGGGCAATGGAGCAAAGGTTGCTACACTGGCTGTTGGCAAGGTCATCTTACATTTGCCTGGTGGAGGTATTATTGTATTAGATGCATACTATTATGTTCCTTCCATTATCAAAAATATTATTTCCATTTCATGTTTGATAGTTAGTGGATATAAATTAGTTTTTGAGAACAATGGTTGTTCAATAATATTAGATGATGAGATCATCACGAAAGGAACAATGCATAATGGCTTATTTATACTAAATACAGCTCCACATATCATGAGTATAAGAAAGTCTAAGAGGAAACGAGAAGTGGAGAACCAAACAGGAAAAAGTATTAAAACCCTTCGATTAGATCGAGGAGGTGAGTACTTGAGTACAGAGTTCACCCAGTTCCTCAAAGACCATGAGATTTGATCCCAATGGACACCTCCATATACACCACAGCTTAATGGTGTATCAGAAAGGAGGAATCGCACACTGTTAGACATGGTGCGTTCCATGATGTGTTTCGCTGACCTACCCATCTCATTCCGGGGATATGCCCTAGAGACCGCAGCTTACCTTCTGAATAGAATTCCAACTAAATCAGTGATGTCTACTCCATATGAGATATGGAATGGGAAGAAACTCGATCTGAAAGTTGTTAAGATTTGGGGTTGCCCTGCCCACTTTAAGAGACACAACCTTGACAAGTTAGAATCTAGGACGAAATGGTGTAAGTTCGTGAGATACCCCAAAGAAACTTGTGGGTATTATTTCTATCACCCTGAGGACCAAAAGGTCTTTGTAGCCAAGAGAGCTGTGTTCCTTGAGAAGGAACACATTCTTGGTGGAGATAGTGGGAGCATAATAGAGTTGAGCGAGGTTGGAGAACCTAGCTCAAGCACCATTCCAGAATCTGTTCAGATACCTAACACACAAGTTCCAACTTTACGTGGGTCAGATAGAGTATCTCATCCTCTTGAGAGATATGTGGGACATATCAGAAGAGAGGATGTTGAGGATATTGATCCTCAGACCTACGAGGAGGCTATTATGAGCATAGACTCCAGGAAATAGCAAGAAGCCATGAATTCATAAATGGATTCCATGTACTCCAACAAGGTTTGGAACCTAGTTGATGCACCCGAGGGTATTGTACCCATTGGTTACAAGTGGATCTTCAAAAAGAAGATTGGAGTAGATGGAAAGGTAGAGACCTATAAAGCAAGGCTATTAGCTAAGGGGTATCGTCAAAGGCAAGGTGTTGACTATGATGAAACTTTCTCACCTGTAGCCATGCTAAAATCCATTCGAATTCTATTGGCTATTGCAGCACACTGTGATTATGAGATCTAGCAGATGGACGTCAAAACCGCATTCCTCAATGGTAACCTCGATGAGGAGGTGTATATGATACAGCCTAAGGGATTCGTGTCCAAGGATAACCCAGATAAAGTGTGCAAGTTGCTTAGGTCTATTTATGGATTAAAGCAAACTTTCCGAAGTTGGAACATAAGATTTGATGAGGCGATCAGATCTTATGACTTCGTTAAGAACGAAGATGAATCTTGTGTGTATAGGAAATTAAGTGGGAGCACTATCACCTTTTTGGTATTATATGTGGATGACATCCTGATCATTGGAAATGATGTAGGAATACTCTCCACAGTAAAGACTTGGTTATCTAGGTACTTCTCCATGAAGGACTTAGGGGAAGCATCCTATATATTAGGGATACGGATCTATAGAGATAGATCCAAGAGGATGCTTGGCTTGTCCCAGTCCAGGTACATAGACACCATTGTCAAAAGGTTTGGCATGAAATTTTCCAAGAGAGGACTCATACTAATGAGACATGGAATATCACTTTATAGGAGTATGTCCCCAAAGACTCCTGAAGAAATTGCACATATGGATATGATGTCATATGCATCAGCGATAGGATCTATCATGTATGCTATACTATGTACCAGGTCTGATATAGCACATGCTCTGAGTGTCACGAGCAGATATCAGGCAGATCCAAGCTTGGAGCACTGGAAAGCAGTAAAATATATCCTTAAGTACTTGAGAAGGACTAAGGATCTTTTATGGTATATGGAGGTAGTAGCCTCAAGGTTGAGGGCTACTCGGACTCGAGCTTCCAAATCCGATGTCGATGATAGCAAGTCTAATTCAGGGTATGTGTTCACCCTGAATGGAGGAGCAAAGATGCTAGAAGAGTTCCAAGCAAGACACTACTGCTGACTCGACCATAAAGGCGGAATACATTGCTATGACAGAGGCAGCAAAGGAGGGAGTCTGGATGAAGAAGTTCATCACAGATCTAGGAGTCATCCCGAGTAGCTAGGAGCTGATTCCTTTATATTACGATAAGTACGGGATGATTACTCAAATAAGGGAACCCGGGTCTCATCAGAAGTGTTCTGAGGAGGTTCCAACTTATTAGAGAGATCGTGGCCCGAAAAGATGTAGCAATGGAAAGAGTTCCATCCGAAGATAACATTGCAGATCCACTGACAAAGCCACTGACTCAGATTGTCTTTGAGCGTCACAAAGGTCTGATGGGGATTAGACATGTTGGTGATTGGCTTTAGGTCAAGTGAGAGATTGCTAGTTATAGGTGCCCTACAAGCCAATCACATTAGTGATTGCACTTGTAACACGCTGCGTCAATCTCTTTGCTTATGATTATTGGCATTATCTCACATTATCTATATGTATATTGTGATGTCCTTGGATCTGTGTAATGGGAATTGTATCGTGATGAGATTACGATAATGAGACCGATTCACCTTTCAACACAGACCCTAAATTATCCTGGTCATAGGTTACTCGAGAAGGACATCGAGATAACCGGATAGACTAGTGTGCTGTATACCCGTTCATATAATGGAGGTAGCTGGTCTCATTGCTACTCGTGTGGGGACACTAAGGGTACAGTGCAGGTGCTCATTGGAGAATGAGTTCACTAATTGATCCGCCTGCGGAATGCTGGATGGTTATTAATACCTCATGTCAGACAGCGATTTCGTAGTCCCAATAGTGTATCTGGTCCTTAGACTTGAGACACCAAGGATGTCCTGTATGAGTACTCCACTCTTTGATACCGGACTTATAGGTTTGGAAAGCTCTATATCTAGTACAGCCGGTCATTGGGAGTGGTAGCCAACTTTACGAGGGCTATTGAGTGTCAATAGAGGATCATCCGCTCTCGGTATCATGAGAGGAATATCTCATGTGTTCTTGCTCGTACAAATCCTTAGCCAAGATTATTCAGATTGAGAAAGAAAGGGTTCTCTCAGAGAATCCAACAAGAGCAAGACTCGATGAGAGACCGTATGGGCCTGATAGCATCATGCTCGGTATAGGGTCTCTAGGATATTAGATGGATGAGAGATTATAGATACATGATAATTGAGGACAAATAGGTCCAAAGGATTGGATTCCCCTGTATCGTCTCGGGGCCGCGACGTAGTGGCCTGGTACGTCCGTAGTCGATGAGTTGGGTGAATTATTATGGAGATAATAATTTACTAAGCCAGAAGGAGTTCTGACAAGTATGACTCACGGCCAGCTCGATATTGGGCCTAGAGGGTCACACATATATGGTAGGTATTTCAACGAGTAGAGGTTTGGATATGAGATATCCGCTGAACCCCCTATCTTATTGGATATCCATTAAGCCCCTGAATTATTGGATCCTGAGATTAGATCCAATAATTGCTAATAAGAGATTATTTGGTAGAGGTTCACTAATCCAAGAGGCTTGGGTAATTGGATGGAGATCCAATACCCAATAGGGCAAAAGATCCATTAGGATTTTTCAGGGGGCCTCTATAAATAGGAGGGGACCAAAGCTCTATAGGCTGAGGGTTTCTTTTGGTAGTCACCTCCTATTCGCCTCTCCCCAGAGAGAGAGGTGCATCGTCACAATCCCTGCTATGTGGATACCGCTAGAGAGGAGGACACTTGACTTCCTTCATCCTCTCTCACAGATCTGTAGGAATTCAGAGATATGCGATCTCCCTAGGTATCTTCTTTTGCACGTGCAGTTTTTGCAGATTTGTTTTTGATGCACCGATCTTCGCACGATGACGGAAATTTTCTATAGGAAATCTAGGGTTTTGTTTTCTGTTCTTCCGCTGTGCATGTGATGTTGCTCCCCCATGACAGATTTCCCAACAAAGGACAAGGCTGATTTGAAGAGGGCGAATCTATTAAGACTCTAGCTATGAAAGTCCTAATTTAGTTTCATTGATAAGGGCATTCATGTAAATCCTATCTAGCCGACCCATATTAAAGAGGTGAAGAGGCTGGCTTGGTTAGGGTTAGGTTGCTTCTTAGAAAAGGAATCCTATTAGAGAAAGAGTCATATTAGGGAAAGAGTCCTATTAGAATCAAGAGTCCTACTAGAAAAGGAGTCTTGAGTAAGAGTCCTATTAGGAGTTGGGATTCAGAAGCCCTATAAATAGCCATGTATTCATCATCTTTTCATCAAGGAATAGTTCAATCTTTTAGCAGTCTTTGAGCAGCAACTTAGAGGAAGGAACCCCTATAGAGTTCCAAGGAAACCGATCCCCTATAGAGATCAACTCCAAGCTTAGAATCTGCAAAGGTACTAATAGTGAACTCGAGCACAAATAGACTAGTGCCCGAGCTAGTGAACTCGGGCACAAATGGACTGGTGCACGAGCTGGTGAACTTGGGTACGAATGGACTAGTGCCCGAGCTGGTGAACTCGGGCACAAATAGACTGGTGCCCAAGCTGGTGAACTCGGGTATGAATGGACTGACGCTTGAGCTGGTGAACTCGGGCATGAATGGACTAGTGCCCGGGCTGGTGAACTTGGGCACAAATAGACTAGTGCCCGAGCTGGTGAAATCGGGCACAAATGGACTGGTGCCTGAGCTGGTGACCTCGTGCACAAATGGACTGGTGCCCAAGCTGGTGAACTCGAGCACAAATGGACTGGTGCCCGGGCTGGTGAACTCGAGCACAAATAAATTAGTGCCCGAGTTAGTGAACTCGGGCACGAATAGACTAGTGCCCGAGCTGGTGAACTCGGGCACGAATGGACTGGTGCTCGAGCTAGTGAACTCGGGCACAAATATACTGGTGCTTGAGCTGGTGAACTCGGGCACGAATGGACTGGTGCTTGGGCTGGTGAACTCGGGCACGAATGGACTGGTGCCCGAGCTGGTGAACTCGGGCACGAATGGACTGGTGCCTGAGCTGGTGAACTCGGGCACGAATGGACTGGTGACTAGGCTGGTGAACTCAGGCGCAAATAGACTAGTGCCCAAGCTGGTGAACTCAAGCACAAATGGACTGGTGCCTGAGCTGGTGAACTCGGGCATGAATGGACTAGTGCCCGAGCTGATGAACTCGAGCACAAATAGACTGGTGCCCTAGTTGGTGAACTCGGGCACGAATGGACTAGTGTCCGGGCTGGTGAACTCAGGCACAAATAGACCGGTGCCCGAGCTAGTGAACTCAGGCATAAATGGACTAGTGCCCAAGCTGTTGAAGTCGGGCACGAATGGACTGGTGCCCGAGCTGGTGAAGTCGGGCACGAATGGACTGGTGCCCGAGATGGTGAACTCGAGCACGAATGGACTGGTGCCTGAGCTGGTGAACTCGGGTACGAATGGTCTGGCGCCCAAGCTGGTGAACTCGGGCATGAATGGACTAGTGCTCGGGCTAGTAAACTCGGGCACAAATTGACTGGTGCCCGAGCTGGTGAACTCGAGCACAATTGGATTGGTGCCCAAGCTGATCAACTCGTGCATAAATGGACTGGTGCCCAAGCTGGTGAACTCAGGCACGAATGGACTGGTGCACGAGCCGGTGAACTCGGGCACGAATAGACTAGTGCTCGGGCTGGTGAACTCGGGCACAAATAGACTGGTGCTCGAGCTGGTGAACTCGGGCACGAATGGACTGGTGCCCGGGCTAGTGAACTCGGGCATGAATGGACTAGTGCCCAAGTTGGTGAACTCAGGCACAAATTGACTAGTGCCCAAGCAGGTAAACTTGGGCACAAATAGACTAGTACCCGAGCTGGTGAACTCAGGCGCGAATGGACTGGTGTCCGAGCTAGTGAACTCGGGCACGAATGGACTTGTGCCTAAGCTGGTGAGCTCGGGCATAAATAGACTAGTGCTCGAGCTGGTGAACTCGGGCACGATTGGACTTGTGCCCGGGCTGGTGAACTCGGGCACAAATAAACTAGTGCCCGAGCTAGTGAAGTCGGGCACAAATGGACTGGTGCCCAAGCTGGTGAACTCGGGCACAAATGGACTAGTGCACGAGCTGGTGAACTCGGGCACAAATAGACTGGTGCCCTAGTTGGTGACCTCGGACATGAATGGACTAGTGCTCGGGTTAGTGAACTCGGGCACAAATAGACTGGTGCCTGAGCTGGTGAACTCGGGCACAAATGGACTGGTGCCCGAGCTGGTGAATTCGGACACAAATGGACTAGCCCGAGATGGTGAACTTGGGCACGAATGGACTGGTGCTCGAGTTGGTGAACTCTGGCACAAATGGACTGGTGCCCGAGTTAGTGAACTCGGGCACAAATGGACTGGTGCACGAGGTGCTCTGGTACTTGACGCTTGACAGTGCTTACTAGTGGCATGTGCGGTACGAAGGGTTGACATCATGTGCCTTTGCGGGGAGAGCATGTGTCATCCTATTGGCAGGAAATCGGGGTGTGCACACCTGGTGGGTGTCACGACTGGAGGCATTGAGCGGGAGTTTTTGCCAAGGCGATGCATTTGTCGAGGTGTCCCTTTATAGACATTGCCATTAATTCCTACCTCGGGAAGCTCAAGCATCACATAAGGGACGCGCGGAGTCCTTATAAGTTCTACCCTATGAGCGGAAGGCCTCTGAATCTTTCATTCGTCATTGAGCTCCTCGTGTGTGACCTCGGACTTTCACCTCCTCTTTGGTAGTCAGCTCAAGGTCAGGATGGATTCTTCCTCATCGTCGTCAGATCGATCGGTCCCCAAGGTCGACGAGTCGACCTCGGGTAGTTCTAGGGTAGAGGTGTTGAGTTCGTCCTCGGGCGGGGTATCCTCGGTGGACTCAAAGCCCTTGCGACCTTTCAAGCAATATGGTCGTCGCATGATGTGGACTCGGTGGTGACTGAGGAACTTTTGTATTTGGTTTGGGATCGCTATAGTATCTCGGAGGAGTACCAGCTCCATGCCCCGGTGCCGGGGCAACGCCCTTACAACCCGTTCCCCAGTGGATTCGGTCTGACCATGGATGCCTTGGAGGTGGGACTGAGGTTCCCCCAGCATCCCGTGGTCGTGAAATGCCTCTTGTGGTGGGGGATCTCCCCCTCGTAGGTGGCGCCCAATTCTTGGCGCTATCTGATTGTCTTCCTGGGGGAGTGTCTCGGGGCGGAGATTAAGCTGACCTGAACGCTTTTGCTAGCATGCTTTCGGCTATGCAAGGGTCGAGGCGGCTATTATCTGACCGCCCGAGGCAGGTTCAGGATCAGTGACGCCTCTTCTAATAATGAGTGGAAGGCTCACCACTTCTATATAAGCTGTTCCCGGGAGTGTGGGTTCTGCATGGGGTGGACTTCCCGAGCCATCAAATTTATTGTATCAGGGATACATTTGTTAATTCAAATTTTGATTATTTGACCTAGATATTGATTTGAATCTCGATATCCTACAAATACCTTTGGGTGAAGTGTTACAAAAGAAAATTTTAAATTGAACCTTGCAAGATTTTATGGAGGACATATCCGATAATCTATTTTGATGCTTAAGCTAGTTTAAATTTAAATGTGGAGGATTTGATCAAATGTTGAGTTTATATGAATGCAAAAGACATTTAAAAAGTTTAGGTTTGGAAGGGGTTTTTATATAATGCAATGTAGGATTATTACATTTAAGATCACAGTTAAATACTTACAATTCTATCATATATATATATCATATAATATGAAGAATATGAGTATAACGATTGATTAAGTCAACTTCATAGATTATTGGGTTCCATAGAATCAAGTCAACCATTATATCATTTGAATAAATTATCTGTTAGATAAAGTGTCCGATAAATTTTCATGTACTGTCATGTCGTGTAAGCATAATTTTCAAATTTTATAAGAATAGATATATAAATTTTTTTAATATTTTGTTACTAAGGGAATATCATCAATATATTGTTAGATATATAGAAAATTAATAACAAATAAATTCACTCAGCACTAATGTTATATGAAAAAATAATAATAATTAGTGACACAACACAAAGGAGAAAAGAAAGACGAGGTAGAAAAGTTGGTGAGAGATCGGATCCGATAATCACTCTACATAATATGCGTGACGAAAAGGTGTGATCCATCTACACAATATGAGTGACGAAGAGGTGATGATCTCTCCACACAATTTGGAGGGAAATGTATATACATCTCGTTTGTTCGACCGTGACTCTCTCGATTCTTTGGTGATGATAGTTTTATTGACTCTATTACTCCAATCGGAGAGAAAAAGTGATTCTCTCGTCAAATGGCAAAGCAATATACTCCAAGTGCTATTGAGAAATCGTGGGTATATTTTTTCTTAAGGTTTTCAATAAACATTTAATCAATAAATTTTGATAATATTTTATCTTATTTAAATGGTACACATGGTGGGAAGCTTCAGACTTTTTTTATGGCAGATTCAAGTAATTCAAAGGCACAATTTGCAATAGTTAGTTATAATTTTTTTTTGTAAGAATTTAAACATAATCCAACTAATTGTTATACAAATGTTATACGAAACAAAGCATGTATTGTGTACTTATATTTCTACTAAGCTTTGTTTAGATTTTGTTCTGTTGATTTTTGCAGGAGTAGGGTGTAGTCTCCAAACCTTACCCATATTCGACATATTAGCATTTCAAAAAATAATAAGTTTCTATTCACATCAACTTCATTATAATTAAAAGTTATAATATAGTTAATATCAATTTTATTACATTAGATGCGATCAACTTAAATGTATTCTGAAAACTAACATGAAGTAATGTGGATGATATTGGCTCGTTAGGAGGTTTAAATGTACTATCATTTCATTAGAAAATCAAATTATTCTATGGTTTTAAGTAATAAATTTTAAATCATTTCATTAGAAGATGAAATATTTTTATTATTCGATCAAATTACTTTATGATTTGATCGATTCAAAAGATTTAATATTTAATCATTTAAAAAGTTATCAAATGGACAAGATTTAATATTCTTGTTTTATTGAGCATGAAATCTAAGTTCTCTTTCCCCCGTAGTAATGCTTATTTTGGACGATTATGATCTTATTGCAACTTATAGGGGCCTAATTTGGTTTAAGTTTGGGGTCGAAGGACATCTCAAGCAATTTGTGTCTTTGCTGTTGCACCGCAAAACTCCCAACCTTTTGCTAATACAAAATCACACCTGTTTCCGTAACCCTAGCCGTCTCCGGGATTCTTTCCGGTACTTGATCCTCCCTCCTTCTCTCTTCCTCCCTGATTGCCATTCTGACCTCCCTCCTATCCTCCCTTCTTGTTCTTTTCCTCCTCTGTCTTACGCGGCATTCAAGAAAATAGTGGGTAGCGTCTCCTCCCTTCGATATTCTATCGATTGAAAATATGTTGAAGCTAGTTTAGATCTGTACACAGTGTGATTATATAAAGGATCTTTTGTCTTTTTTAGTTTTCTCCCCTTTCCATCAAGTATGTATGAAACTTGCAATCTTTGGGACATTGATTGATCTTTCTCTATCTACTTCTCTTTGGAGATTCCACAGCACAAGATTTTGCAGCACCTACACCTTAATTGTTTAGTTATTCATGTGTGTTCTATTGATCGGTTAATTGTTTTGCTTTTACTTGTGAATTTATAATTTCGGTGAAGTTTAGAGGAGCCAAAAGGTTTCAAGAAGATGCCACGGACAAGTGCAGTGGAGTGCCCCGGATGCCCACCTTTGAGAGCCTTGACGACTGACGTGCTCGGTCTTGTCAAAGGTGGTGGTTGTTGCTTAAACATTACTCTTTCTTGAATGGTCTATATGGCATGCATTTCTTAATTACAACTGATGATGTGATATTGCAATGAGTTTTCAGTTGTCGAAGCTCGTGGAAAGACTGGAATTCCAAAGATGGTAGAAACATGGGGGCAGCCAGATGCTTCATCTTGTGTTCTTGCTGCTTCTTATTCTGATCGCAAAACTGATCCGGTTTGTTATCACATTCTTTGTTGGATTTGAGTTATTATACATAAATGAATGCTATGACAATCTTAACTACTTAATGGGAGGTAAACAACCAAATGGAAACTTATGTTAGTCTCCTTTTGGATCTTCATGGCTTCTTGATAGTTTTAAAGTAAACCAGAAATCGATCTTATGTTTATGTTGTTATTAGTTTCTCTTGAATATTAATGAAAGCTTCACTAGTTTGAAGTTAATATTCATGTTATGTTCTTCTTTCTTCAAGAAGCAGAAACCTATTGTATGCCTTCACTTTCCAGCTTGAAAGTTTAATTTGGATGGTTAATGGAGATATGGTGGTTTAACATTACAAAAGAAAAGTGTATGTTCAAAGATTTTAGAGTTTTATTGCGGTGGACAAGCATTCCTAAGAACATATTATGCAAGCTTTGATGTGATTATCCACGATTAGTTTGAGATCTAGGATCAATTCCTATAAGGAAGTTTTTATAATTCATTGGGAACCCTGTTTTGGATTTGCGAATTCTGTTGACTATAATGTCACATTCTATTTCACATTCTTGGATTTACATGTAATCACTAAAGATGTGTTTCCACCTTTCGTTCCTTTGTTTGGAAATTCTTATATGTTACTCCAGTATAATTATATCTTTTATCTCATAACAGTTTGACATGTAAAATATTCTTCTACCTTCTATAGATGACACTTGTAAATTGTTTGCTGTTCTTTGCAGCTTTTGGCTGTTGCTCGCAAGAATGGTTTGGTAAGTTATCATATATGAAACAAGAGAAAACCCTCTTTTTCTAGGTTGTTGAAACATGGGATATTCTATGAATTCCAGGTTGAGTTTCTAAATCCTATTAATGGAGAGGCTTTAGGCATCACCGAGATCGATCAACCCGGATCACTGGATGGCTCTCTTCATGATGATCATGTTGTTGGATTGCATCTCTTCAAAACTAAAGGAATTGATGTTCCATCAAGGTAACATAAATAAATGCCATAGTTCATAGCTCATAGCAGATGTAGCTTTGTTTTTTGAAATTGTATCTGAACATTTTACCAATCTGCTGTACCTAAGATATACTGTAGAAACTTGTTCATGTGAAAGAGTGTCACAGATGGTTGAATTAAAATCTTATGTATCTGCAGGACATTGAATAAAAAAGTTTAGTTGATAGAATATTCTTGCTTTCAGCACTTACTCCTATCTTTGACATCCCAAGGTTCCAATGTATCTGTAGTGAAACTTAATACGAAGGTTTTTCGATTCAAGAACAAAGCTTTGTGGTCAAAGAAAGTTGTATTAGAACTAGAAGAGAGAACTAGCTCATGTATATGCACAATTATTTTGCATATGCATGCATCTATATGCAAGAATGGAAATTCTGTACGTCTATTGAGTAAAATTTAGTTCATGGTGGTAGTCTTACTTATAAACTTTAGTTGTGATCCCAAATTGCATGCACATTCTTATGTTCATTCAATCCTTATGCTTTTCAGGTCAGTTTCATTACTTACCTGTCTGGAAAAGGGTAATGCTTGCTTGAGGTCCATTTCCGTCAGAGATGTGCCAGAAAATTCAAGTACTGCTTCTCCTATTACATGGAATGTATGCTCTTCTGGTAAAATAATATGTTCTTCAGTGGATAAAAGTGAGAATTATGCCTTATTTGGAGGGTAAGTTTCCGTAAGCTATTAAAAAAATGTGTATGACTTTGTTGCAGTTATATTCATGGGTGGTAGCCTCTTTAATAAAAATTTGAAAGGTTGTTTATATGGCCTAATTTTGGCCTAGTACTTTAATTTGTGTTTTCTTTTCTCTCAGGAAGGGCATTGAATTGAACATGTGGGATCTTGGAAATTGCAGTAAGATCTGGACTGCAAAATCTGTGAGTCACTTCATTCTTATTAGTGCAATTTAACGAGAGTTTCTGGTCTATTTGTATTTTGATTATGAAGATTCTATCATTTTGCTCTTTGTCTTTTGAAGCCTCCTAATAGCCTTGGTATATTCTCTCCAACATGGTTTACTGCTGCAACTTTTCTTAGTGAAGATGACCATCGAAAAATTGTGGCTGGCACGAACAATCATCAGGTATGGCACTATGAAATATGTTTACTAGTTGTAGCTTACAAGCTAAAAAATGCTAATACTTGGAGTATAACTTTTATTGTAAGTCTTTCAACAACTTTTACAATTGTTGCCATGAGATTGAGGATTTGAAAGTCTTAAGTTTGATTTTATGATAACAGTGCCTGACCAAACTCTTTTATAAATAATGCTGGCACATTTGGATTGTTAACCAACTTGCAGTTAATAAACAGTTTGCCTCTGTTTGTTGATTAATGTTGAAATATTCATATGGTCTATCCTAGTTTATGAATATTTTGTATATGGTTAATAGTTCCTGCCCCAGTGCTTCAGAAGTTGAGAAAATGATGTAAACTATTTACTCAGTCCACTTGAGATTCTAATGACCAGTATGATGTTATTCTCTAATTTGTTAAATTATATCTTGTAATAGGTTCGTCTTTATGATACTTCAGCACAAAGGAGACCTGTAATTTCAGTCAACTTTCGAGAATCTCCAATTAAAGCAGTTTGTGAAGATATAGATGGCTATACAGTCTATGTAGGCAATGGTTCTGGGGATCTTGCTTCATTTGATATGAGAACAGGTAAAAGTCATAGTTCTACATGTACACCATGCAGCTATGCTTTAATTTTATTTACCTGATTCATTCATCCTCTTTTGTTTGTTGTTTTTTATGATCATAATTTCATGATTCTGAAATTTCATGTATGAGAACCGGTGAAAGTCATAGTTCTAAAAGGTCACTGTGCAACTACATTGTTAATTATATTTAGCTGTTTTGTTTATTTTTCTTATGTTTTCTTTTTTTGTGGATATAATTTCATGATCAGATCCTTTCTCTGATTGCCATTTAGTTATCATCTCATATCTAAGACTCTTCAGTTTCATGTAGACATTTATCAGATGTCTAGCTACTTGTTCCTACTCCCATAATAAACTAAGCCCTATTACCATAATGGACAAAATTATATTGATTTCTTATTTTATTTCATTGATAAAACCTTTTTAGTTTTTGGGCTTTCCGATGAACCTCAACTTGTTATTCCTTTATGGTTAAATTGTTGGAGTTAAACTTCTAGTAAAACAGAAAATTCTTTCAACCAGTTTTATGTCAAACAATATATGTGGCTACATCATAAGCAATTTTAGAAGCAATCAGCTGATGTTGAAGGCCTTTATGAAGTCGTAAAAAAAGCTTAAGACTCGACATGAATTAAGAATATAGAACCAGGAATAGTCAGTTCCAATAAGGAAACCTAAGGTTTGGATGTGACAGGTGTTGCAACTATGGTATGCATAAAGGAAATTATGCTAACTTCTATATCACATTAGTTTTCTCAGTTGATTACATATGTTCTAATTCCTTTTCATTGTCAATGAACTGGCTCAACTATTCTTAACTATGTGCGGTAAGTAGTCATCCTCCTGTTGTATTTGCAGTAACTCTTTCTGTCATTTCTGAGAAGTTCATGCTTTATGTTAACATTTTTGGTGATCTGTGCTCTTGGTTTAAGGATTTGAGTGTCCAAAGAATGTTAATGAAGAGAGCTCATTGTCAGATATAGAACTAGCTTGACTCTCTTGGAAGTTATATTTTCTGTTATTAACTCAATTCAACTAATAATATTTCATCTAATTAACTGAGTAGATTTTTCCAATGTGAGCTTGAAGCTAGGACATGTTTATAGCTGAAAAATCTTATTTAACAATTCAAATTCTTAGTGTTGTTAAAGTATTGGGTAGTACCATTTATTTTAGTTTTTTGAATTGTAGTATTTACCATTATTCTGATGCTTATGATTTTGAAATATCTGAGTTTTCTTGTAATGGTTTCACATTTGTATCACATGTTAGATAATTAATAATTAGCTTCTATCAATGATGAATTGGCCCCTGGTGATTCAAGTGATTTAGGGTTACTAATATTTAGAACTAACTCCTGATGTTGACTAGATGACAGTCTATTTCCTTGTTTCCAGGAAAACTGATGGGATGCTTTATTAGTAATTGCTCTGGAAGCATCAGATCTATAGCGAGACATCCAGAATTTCCCATGATAGCATCTTGTGGTAAGAAGTTGTATACGGTTAATTCAACATATTCAGTTAAGTTTACTTCTACTATGGCACAAAATAGTATTTTGTTTCCTCGAAAAAAAAAGGAAAAAGAATAATGTTCAATGTTAGAAGTTTTTAGTTTATAACTCAGATATATCAAATTTAATATATTTGGTGGTTTTCTTTTAATGTAACTTTTCAAGTTTACTATTGTTCTTTGATTTGTTGAGTAATGATCCTCTATGGATTATTAGGTTTTTTTGGATTTTATCCTTTAAAACTTCTCATTGCTTCATTTAAAGAGAAATTATTGGGTGTATACTGTTTCATCTCGAAGGCCAATGGTTGACATACTTTTCATGGTTTGTTGGAAGTTATTTTACAATCAACTTTGTTAAAGATAAATATCTTTCTGTTTGTGTTTAAAATGGAAACCAGAGTGTTATATCTAAAAACAGTTCCTCCATGTCACTCAAGTATATAGCCCTCATCCTGCTCATCTTCAACTCGGGTTTGTAAATTTATTACCATCCCTGACCCACACAAAAAAATTATGATAATAGCTATCTCACCACTACATGAATTTCCTATGAGAATACATGTAATATTATTGGCATATGCTTCAGTTGTATTTGCAAGATAGTAGGGGGTTCATTTTTTCCATTGGGGTGAGATGGGATGGTGTGGGCAGGCTTGGGGTTGGGTTAGGTGATATCTGTCTTTGTCTTGGACTTAAATCAGTTTTGGAAAATTGCACCCCAATTCAACTATGATTCTGTCTATTTCCCTGTCAAATCTGTTCAAACCCGACCCACTTGAATTGGATTGAGCGAAGTCCCCTGGAGCCTCATCTTTGACTTGGGTTCATAAACTTAGTACCATCGCTGACCCAACAAAGATTGATGTAACTGTTATCTCATAGCTTATGAATACATTTTTTACTATTGATATATTCTTTGATTATATTAACAAGATAGTAGGGAAATTAGTTATATGAAATTGCTGGGGTTTTTTTGTATTTTGGCGCGGTGGGATAGGTGGAGATAGGATGGGGGAGGCTTGAGATGGGGATGGGGATAGGTGATATTGTTCTTGTCCTGGTCCTGATTGGTTTTGAACAATAATAACCCAACCTCGGTCCGACATCGACCTTGACCCAATCCCCAATCTGATTGGATTAGCCATTGGGGCAGCACACCATAGACCTAGTGTGAAATTCTCATTTCTGCTTATGTCATGTTGACAGATTTTATTGAAGATGATACATTCTGAAAAGTGTACTCCCATACTTTGGGATACTTGTTTCTCGTGACTTGTACCTTGCAAATTCAAGTTTACTTTTTACTAAATGTTAACTATAATTTTGAACACATGGAAGAAGACGCAAGAGAATCTTTTTCTCTTATTTTGCTAGTCCTAGAGCTTTGACTGAAATTTCTTGTCATGTTTGAAACTGTAAAATTCTTGCTATGAGTTTGTTTTGGTAAAACTATAGTTAAGCATGAAATATTTTTAATTTCATTTGTCATGTCGTCACAAGTAATATGCCAAACTATGTTTCGGTGGAAGCCTTAGTTTTTTACTCACTGCTTGATACATAAGTGTTTTGGTCTGAACAATAGGTTTATATGGTCATGCTTAATGATGATATTGGTTTATAGGATTGGATAGCTATTTGCGTGTGTGGGATGCAAAGACAAGACAACTTCTATCTGCGGTATGTTATAACTACTATCAGTTCATAAATGGATCTTGCTTCAACAAAATTTTCAGTATCCATTGGCTTACATATAATGCAATATTTTTAAACAAGGGAATTTAAGTTTCGTAATGCTTTGCAATTTAGTTCATCCTTTTGGTTTAGATTCATGTTTCATGTAAAGCCCATTAGTTTATAGGTTAACTGGATGCATATTGTAGAGGAATGCAGATGTTTAAGAACTTGTGCTTGCAAACAGTTCACATATTTCTTTTTGGTTTATATAAACCTATCATTGAGTATATTTCTTTTTTTAATAGGTTTTCCTCAAGCAACATCTAACAAATGTGGTGATCGACTCACATTTCTCAGACGAAGGTATTATTTATTAACAATTTGGATTTGAAGCTACAAATTCACATTTTCATGCTCTATGGCTCTATACAACTTGATATTTCAGTAGATCCACATTGGATATGGATGTGATATTAGTACATATAACTTGATTGACCTACTACAAGTAACATGGTTAACATCTCATGTGTCTGTTTCTGCTCCATACAAATACTGGAAGTAGGTCAACTAAGTCCTATCTAAAACATAGCTAACCTCTGCTAGCTTTGTGAGCCTCTCTTTAGGGGTAATATCGTGAACATCATGTGCACCAAGATAGTGTAATTGAGTGAAAGATTTCGAGTCAGTTCTGTCGAGGATATGAAAAGAGCCAGTTCTCTCTTCTAGTTATCTCACACTTCTTACAATTTATGATATTTTCATCCAATGCAATTAAAGGTTATGAAAAGATCATGCATTTGATGCTAGTTTTCACTTGATGTATAAGAAAACCCTATATATGAATACACACTTCTTAAATTTAGTTGGGCAATTTTTTGGAAGGTTCCTTTTAGTTCTTCTGTCTACTCAGGTCAATTGGTCTGAGTATGCTTTTAAAATTTTGAAGTTGAATTGGTCTTGTTCAGTCATTTGGTTGCCTTTGTAGCCTTGTACAACTCGTATAGGTTTTAGCAAGGTTTCAAATATTGAGCTGGTGGCAGTGCCGCGTTCTAATTGGTATGGTACTAATTCAGTTTAACATACCTATTCTTGGTATAGATTGTATCTGTTAGAACTTCTAGAGAAGAGAGAGAGAGAGAGGAGGAGGAGGAGGAAGCAATGGTGGGGGTGGAGATGGAGGAGGATAACACATACAAGGAGGGGGAGGCTGTGACACAAGGAGGTGGAGGTGGAAGTGGCAACACGGGGAGAAGAGGGAAACAACATCAACTTGAGTATGGATGAGGTGGCGGTGGTGGTGACGAGAGCAGAAGAAGACAATGTCAACACAAGGAGGAGGTGACGGAGAACAAGGTAACTTTGTAGGCAGGGGCGGTGCAGAGGATGCTACTACAATGTCGGTGGATGTGAAGGAGAGAAGAGAGAGAGAGAGAGAGAGAGAGAGAGAGAGCCCATATTAAAAAAGAGTTTACAAGTTTCAGTACCAAACTATAGGCTTGTTGCCTGATACACCTACATGTACCGGTTATACTTTGACCAGTCCACTCGGCACAAGTAAGTGTACCTAGTGATAAACATTTGTTAGAACGGGAGTGGATGAAGAAATTGCCATGCTTGGCACTGGTCATGGCTTGGACTTGTGAAAACTGATCTATCTTGATTGGTACAGTTGGTTTTCTGTGTTGGAACAATCAATGCTCTGATACCAATTGTTGGTGGATTTAACACAATAAATCTGGATCAAATATTCCTTATAGATCCAAAACTAAATTTTAGAATGTTGCCATATAACTTATCAAATCCACAATAATAAGCATGAAATCCTACAATAATTGTGAAACATATTAACACGAAAGCGTACCTTTTGAATCCATCGAAGTATTTTCTGAATTAATCGGTGATTTGGCCTTCCAATTACAGAGAATCCTTAAGAACTTTAGATTTCTCTTTGACGGGTGAAGAGAAACTGCATTTGATGATTTGATACTGCAACCAGGGATCATAACCTTATTTATAGTCATAACTGATGAATCTATATTTATGATTATATTCATAATTGATGAATCTACAATTATGTCTCAAGAGTTTCATATTCCTGACTTATCCAGTCATTAAGTTAGAAATATGACTGATGGTATCCACACAATTAATTTTCATGACAATTTTGTTCCTTAGCCAAATAAATTTACTTTAATTAGATCATTTTAGTTTTGGCTAATTAGAATAATGGCTTAACACATTTAATTATACATGTGTGACCCTTAAAATTCTAACATTCTGAACCTTGGGTATTAGTATACAACCATAGCCTCTTATGTCTAGTTTGAGCCGAACACGAGAAAATAACAGTCAACTTGGAATATTAGGAAATGGTACAACAACCAACTGTACTTCCTTAATTAGATAAATTTCTAACTTGAGGAGAATTGGAGTTGCATGAAGCATGATCAACAAGGAATTGATTGTCTGTGATAGAGTATAAAAAATAACTTCTTTGAGAGTATAATATTATTTCTAGCATGTTTCTCTTTGTTCCTCTTTGTTCTCTACTCTCTCTCTCTCTCTCTCTCTCGGTTTTTTCCCCTTCCTCTCTTATTTAGCAGCAATGTCTCCATTTTCATGGTAGCTCTGCTGTGGAAATAGATCAGATGATGTTTCCCTTTTTTGTCAATCTGATCATGGCTGAATCTGATTGAATTGAATCTCTAGTCTTCATGTGTATCTGTCTGCAAGAGTTGTTGTACCAAGGCCTTCTGTGCCAGCCTACTTGACATTAGTACATAGTCTCACACAATGCCATAGATGCACTGATACATTTTTGATAATGTAACTGCTTTATATCAGTTGTCCTTCAAAATTTCAGAGAGACATCTATGTTGTAACTGTTATATGCCACAACCGATTTGGACGTAGTCGGATGAGCATCATCTAAGTTTTTTGGTGTATTATAAGAAAAGGGTCATTTTTCGAAAATCCATTGACGTATCTATTCAGATTCAAGATACATAATCAACACCAGATCTTACGGAGACCTTGTTTGATATGATTAATGAATGCTATATATCATAAGTGTTAGCCGATAATGATGCTACATTTAAGATGAGTAGGACAGATGTTTGCTATTTTCTCCCTAGTCTACATTCGAACCCGTCCACATGGAACCACTATTACTACGTTGGTCATTTTTACTTGGTGTAGTATGTGCCTATATACGTAGTATCTGAATGACTTGTAGCAGGTAAATCATCATATTCTTTCTCTGGAGCATGAGAATATGGCCGAGGGAGGTTGGTAATCTATTGATTCCTACCAACAGTAGTAGAGCACAAGCCGTGTACGTAAGGTAAAGACAACTACCTGTTGGAGATTGACTCATCTCTACAGTGATGCCGGCTGCATGTGGACGCAAAACATGACCCAACTCGAGCATCCACAAGCACAACCGTACAGTCGTGGTAGAAAAGACGATAGAGAGAGAGAGAGAGAGAGAGTAACGCTTGTGGAGAAGAGGATCTCTTCCCCATCTGGACTGTAATGAATCCTGGAATCGAGAGAGAGAGAGAGAGAGAGAGAGAGAGAGAGAGAGAGAGAGAGTAACGCTTGTGGAGAAGAGGATCTCTTCCCCATCTGGACTGTAATGAATCCTGGAATCGAGAGAGAGAGAGAGAGAGAGAGAGAGAGAGTAACGCTTGTAGAGATGAGGATCTCTTCCCCATCTGGACTGTAATGAATCCTGGAATCGACCCATGTCCTCGATGGCTGCTATGGTGGAATCACCTACGACCGTAAACCGTAAAGAAGCATTGAGAAGTAGTAGTAGCCTAGCAAGAGACAAAGGAGGAGGTGGCTGCTGTGTGTGGGTTTCGCAGGTTGACCGGCTCAGAAAGCACAGGTCGTGATGAGAGGGAAGAGCTGCCGTTGAAGGTGGCGGGTGCACAGGGACTCAATTAAGAGGAACAAGAACAGAAAGTGTGGGGGGTTTACTTACATGCAGAGGAGAGGATGGCCTGTGTGAGAGACCCTACAAAACTTGCTTAGATCACCAGCTTGAAGGAGACGATAAGTGCTTCGATCACGTTGCAACTCCAGCATCCTACACCATATCCATGTAGCAACACAAACACATCTAAGATCTGACAACTTCATCTTGTTTGTTGTCATAGCAAATGACACCAAATGCACTCTCTTATGCCATCATATTCATATTCATCATCAGCAGTCATCATCATAATCTAGAATCCATGATCCACATAATATTTTCTTATTTAAATCCTCATAGTGCTTATAATTGCATCCTCCTCGTCTGTCATCACCAATTGTCATGATTCATTTATATAGCAGAACTTGACAGACATAACTCTCAAAGTCAGTGAGAGTATGTTAGTTTAACTTTCTTCCATCCACTTTCAATATGGGGGCTAAATCAGACACCAAAAACAAGTTCACCACATCTCAAGGCATATTCCCACAGAACTTGGGTGATTCTCCATAAACTTGAGTTTTATGGATTCACAATGGTTCATATTGCTCATTGGAAAGATTTTCCAGAAAGATTGCAGATAATTACACAGATCATCATTCTGTTAGTTGCAAGAATCAGGCGGATGAAAATATCAAAACATAACCAAATATATTTGGTTTGTAATCATTAAAGCGTGCCAGAAATGTTGCATTTTGTGCTGGGTGGCCTAATCCATGTTCAAATTACTCATCGAGTAAGCAAAACAGGGGTGAACATAAGACACTAATAAATAGTATTCCCAAAATGTTAGTATAAACAACCCATATGTTCAGGACACATATATGGGGTCATGTATGCATCACTAGAATTTACTTGAACTTGATTATATCTAATGTTGACTTATCTGAACTTGGATGTAGGCTCAAACTGGCCGTCTACCACAAAGAACTCGCACAGATTTCCCCACTGAAGGTTGTTTGCTGTTGCAAATTCATTCCACCCACTTGTGAAGCCCATAAACGAGGAGCTCACTTGGTGTACATGACAGGCCATGATCTGTGGGATGGATCCTGCAGAATTATCACTTTTTGTCTTTTCTTGCCAAAGTTAACTGGCAACTTTTGGGGCAACTCCTGTAAGTGTTCAAGATGAGAAACACAAGGGCACATCATGTTTCAATTATTTAAAGACTAACACTAACAACAGCATCTCATTCATTAAAAAATGTAACAAGCAAACCGATCCTACTATGATGTCTTTGGTCCTCTTTAAGCAATTTTGCCTTCAAACATTTATCAATCCTCGTATTAATCCTGCTTATCATCATTGGTCATTTTTCCTGTTTCAATAATTCCGTGTCCACAAACTTATTGATCAATCCTTGATAGTAATTTCTGGAGGGAAAATAGCACCATAATGTATGCTAGCCCAACCAAAGGACCTTTATCTTAATTGCAAGAGAACCAATAAGACGAAGGTTTCATAAAAAGCCTAACAGAGAGAACTTACATCCGAGTGGAAAGATGTGGGCAGCAAAAGTGTTCTTTCAGCAACACAGACAGCAATCAAGAAGGTTATATAATTGGAGTATGTAAAAAGCAAATAGAGTATAAGAGACATAACATTTTTGCCATTGTTATCGAAAAATAGGTCATCCAAATCTTCCACCAATGTAGGGTCTATGGATTGCTTGAGGAATTAAGAAAAAAACTAGCTGCAGTCAGTAAAATGGCTGACATAGGCAAGTAGAGATGTTTCAGCGACTCAAACCAGGATAACCACAAAATAACAACCCACCATGAAAGGCTCATCTAGAATGCATCATGTGCAATTTTTGTCAATTTATTAATTTAGGTCATGTTTTTTTTTTTACTTAAACAAATATGATCAGTAAACTCTTAGTGGTAGATAGTCACTGTCAACTATTTTAAAATATTTAAGAGCAAATTCTCACCCAATTTTTTGATGATTATTTTTTATGGCAAGATCTAGAAGAAAAATAGATAGGGGATATTCTGGCCCTGTTCACATGGCAGCAGTCAGTGAACATGTTAGCACGAAGTTACAACCCACGCAGGATGCCATGTCCGATCCGTCACCTCGGGTCGAAAGCGACAACACGTACATACCGCCTGGAGCTGCACGGGGCAACTGGTCCCCAAAAGTCCAGGATAGAACTGCCCAGAACGGCCCATCCCCGAAAGCTCGAGATAGCGCCACACGGAACGGTCCGTCCTTGAAAGCCTGGGATAGCGCCGCACGGAACGGCTCGAGACGATGCTATACAGGGTTGCCTACCCCTGAAAGCCCGGGACGGCACTGCACAGTGCCACCCTGTATGACGCCGCCCCGTACGAGCCAATCGCCGTCCGGGCTAAAGTATGCACCACCGACCTCGGGCAGGCGTATAAAAACCTCCCACCCGGCTTCAACAGGGGAGAGACTATTCATGCATACTAACCTGATCGTCGGGGGGGCCAAGCTGGGACCATACCCGACTCAGGCCTTCTCGTAGGTGCCGAGCGCTAGAGGAGGCACGTCAATCACGGACTAAGTCAGGACACCCTCCGAAACATCGATGAACGAACCAGGCCAGCCCACCACGTCAATCAGTGGGCGTTTTAGTTTGACAACAAAAATGAAACCTCATACGACGTACGGAGGTAAGATCTGTCAATAACAGAATTTTGAATAATAACATTCATCACACAAAACTGGTAAATTGACTCATTTCAAGAAATAAATTCACACCAATTTGACGAGCACAGTATCAAATTAAAGTATGTTTCAAAATCACAGAATCCAACAGTGCAAAAACACAAGGACAACAAGCTGATCACCATTCAGGTTACGAGTCCAAAATTGCATGAAACAAAAATTTTGCCAAACTCAAGTCAGTAGATGCGATGCAATACCAAAATTCAACGTCAGACGTGCTAAAATATGAATGGGTGAGATGCTACCATCATCACCAACTGCATGATAAAGCAACAAAAGAC